>JAKTUB010000432.1:0-21758 GCA_030556465.1 Metschnikowia picachoensis | reverse complement strand
CGAAGTAATGCCTTCCTTCTCTTAATGCGACGTTGCATCTTGCGGATAGCCATCCATGTTGTGTGGTGACTGATTTCATGTCCTCTGTGCACGCAACACCTTGGCTCTTGTCAAAATAACTTGCCCGCACGTGACAAGGCGGCAACTCCGTAGTCAGGTATCGGGTTGCTGTAAATGTGGTGTTGGGTTTGCATGTTCGGTATTTATATCCTCTCCTGTTCAAAGGCAAATCATCATACTGAAAGAAATTCTCGCCCTGCACTGTATGCTGTGAAGTTACAACCGGCTCCGTGATGATCGATTCGAACGGAAACGCAGTTGGCTTCAATCGTGAATGCACAACCACATTTAATTTCCTCTTCTTTGCCGCAGGGAAAGAAACGGTGTTTCTTTTGACTTCCTTCTCAGCGTCAGGTATTGCTGGAATTGATTGTGTGTCATCGCACGTTTCTTCAGTTGAAGCTACCTCGCTTGAGAGTGTAGTATTTGGGACATCATTGCTTTTATCGTTAAGCGATACGGCTGGTTAGATTGACGTAGACATTGAGGATGATTTATGATTGCCAACGGGAGGTCGATATGTATATCATGCGAGTTGCTCAACGTGTGAACACAATTTTCGCGACAGCCGAGACAAGCTTATCATGTTCAAGCCCACTACTACTATGAGGTGACATATCCATGTTCTAGTCTTAAACTTCATCATATATGAACTTTACAATTATGCATACCATGCAATATTTTTGTTCTAAAGGAGCCCTTGGGCACCAGGCGACTGACGGTAATCGCAGCCATGGAGTGTATCATGAGGCTACGACTTTTTTAGCCCAATTTTCTGTAAAAACGACTTTTTCTTCTTCATACCCTTTTCATCCAGTGCTCCTGAAATAATACTGGCCGCAGAGTTTCTAGAGATGGACTTCCTTAGCTTTTTCTCGCTAATCATTTTTTCATTCTTTTTCTCGTCCTCCTCATTGTACGAGATGAGACTTCGCACCTTGTACGCCCTCCCTGTAGCTGCACTTGAAATCGTCTTCAGGAGGCTTCCAGGGCGAGCCAGCTCCATGCTCACATAAGCCTGATGGACCCTGCTATTTGATAGTTTCCTGGGCAATTTGTCTGTTCTCATCTGCTCGAGGTAGAGATTCAGGTCGGCAAGTGACTTCCTAGATATTTCCAGTAACATAACTGCGAACGGATCAACATCACCATGTGTCGCATCTGTGGAAGGCACCAGAGCTTTTTGTGCCTCCACAGAATTTGTGTCCCCGTCGTTAACATGTTCGCCACAAAATGACTCAATGGATCCTTCTGATGCAAATGAATTATGACGAAAGGCATTGAGGCAAGGGGTGTCAAGAATGCTTTTCAGGTTTGTAGATTCATTTGTGAAAGTCACACTCGGTATGGTTTTTGCAATCAACTTTTGGTGAAATATAGTTGAGTTTCCTACCATCACCACCGGTACAGTCGAGTATCGTACCATATACGACGAAAGCTTGACCAAGTAAAGCTCAACATCGGAATCGCTCGATTTTCCAGGAGTCGATGACGCCGCGCTTATAGATGATCGGGGAGTCGGGTTCGTGCTTCTGCTCATTCTTCTTGGGTATTTGAAATTGAGATTGGTGGACTTATTACCAACCACAAGAAGTGTAGGCAGATATTGTTTGAAGAGGTGCCCAATCATAAACTTTGTACCGGTCTCAACCTTTTTTGTGTAATTTGCACTAATTGTCATGGGATTTGGGTAGGGAATGTCCATGACCAACTCAACAGTTATCTTGAGCCGGACGTTCGGGTCCGGAAGGTTTGCTAGTATATAATTGAGAATACTCTCGCATTTATTTTGAACTTTGTGCTCTGCAGCATCTTTTTTTCTCGCTGAGCTCTTGTTCTCTGTTTGCACGAATTTAAGGGGAACTAAGGCCGCCACAACCAAGTGATCTCCATTTTGAAGAAAACCAGGTCTATCCCTCAAGCTCTTTTCTGTGATTAGAAGCCAATCTAGACTGTTCCATGAATGCTTTCTGCCCGAGATTATAGTAAGAAGTGTACGACAATTAACATCATGGCCAAAATCTCTATGTTTTGAAGTGAAAGAAACACTTTTATAATTGTTTTCGTTCAGAGAGGGATATATTACCTGTTTTCCCCTCAAGGAAGGCAGGCCATAAGTTGGAGTGGACACCCTACGCAGGGTATCATATGAGGGGCCAACAGAGTCAAACCTAAATGAGTTCAAGTCCGAAGTATTGGGCTTTGAAAACTGGGGATCAAGGGCCATTAGCTCCTTATCAGACATACCTGAATACAGTTTTCTACGCCCTATAGGACGTGTGTGAGGTGAGTCGTCCTCTGAATCACTGTCGTTCTCTGCATTGTTCTTTGGCTCGGACGTTTTGATTACCCTGGCTAGCTCCAGTTTGGGCACAGAATCTGGAGGATGACGCACTAATTCGTTGATTTCTGTGTTGAAAGACGCCCCTGCATCCATTGCATGAGCAATATTAAGCCTAATTTGTTCGATAGAGAGCTTATTTTTTAAAATCAGCTTCGATGGCGGCTCTGGCAATTTTAGTCTTCTTCTTCTTGAGGATGTGGCTGGAGAAGACAAAGAGTAATTGCTGAAAAGCTTTGAAAGCTCCAGGTCGTGTGTTTTGGGGAACGTTTCCTTGGGAGCCATAGAATAGGAATGGAATTTTGTCACGTCTGGTGGGCCACCGGCGCTGAGATCATCGGGCCGGAGATTGTTAAACGAAACTCGCCTGGAGTAGGGTAGCTGTGACGTGATTGAAGTCATGGTGGCCATTGTATTGTTTGTGTGTGTGACGGTTTCAGTTTTATTTCTCAGAGAAATGGGATCTGTAGCGAGAAAATATGTGGAGATTATGAGATTTGAAGCAGATGCAATGATACCAACAGCTGCAAGTTGATGGTTGCGAAACGGCTTTGGAAAGGTAAAGCCAGATGATGAGAACAATTGCAGTGGTGAATTTTATTCGTGGTTCTATGAAGTGGAAGAGGATTGATGTCAATGTACCAAATTAGGAAGCAATTTGGAACGACTAGAATTCTGGGCATGCCTTTTTAAAAATTGGTAACTGTGGACTGATTAAAGATTCTGGGCGTTCTGCATAATGGACTTCCCCACGAGTAGCATTTGCACGCGAAATGCGTGCCGTGGTCGGCGCAGCCCCGCCGCCGCAAGCTGGGCGGGCACCTCGACCATGATGGGGCTTATGATGCTGCGGGCATATCCTCACGAGAATTGAAGAACAAGCATAACGCCTTGTACTACATGGGACATGTGATAGACTACTTGTATAAGGTTTGAAGAGTGCAAAATGTGTATGGTTGTGATAGTGAAATTATATACCCTCCATGTCTTTGAGGGTGCAACAAGAGCAAGAATAGAGCAATCAGGCACGAGACTGCATGACTCTCCTGTGGCATGCACATTCCAGATAAGTTCCACGGCAGAGAAAATCAGGATTCTTCACCCGATAGCTCGTGGATAATCCTGGTGCCCTTTTCATCACAAATCACATTTATGCACAGTGTGTTCTTTTTGTGAAGACAGAGCCGCCCGGCTCATGAAATTCACCAATCGCTTGCCCGCTCGTAGAGCTCGCCGCCTTCGAGCCAGTCTTGTTAAAATTTTGGATTGGACTAATACGATGTTGGAGCATGGATGGATTACCGCCGCTGAGGGAAAAACTGAATAGTCAAAAGAAGCTGTAATTGACTGGGGGAAGCATACATCAGAAAAGGGTTGTGCATGACCTTCTCCCATCTAATTCCATGCGCGCGGAGTTGTTCTCGTGGACTAGCCGGCTAGCTGCAGTGGACGAAAACCCTGATGGCTAGAATATATTTTACATTATTGTGGGAAAGGCCGGTCATGTCTCTTCGCTGGATTGTGTACTCGTTTAATGTTGCCCTTTCATATGCAAGAGTGCATGTGAATAAACCCAAATCAACTCATAAATTAAAGCTAGACTTCAGCCGCACTTTCGAAAGCACACTCTTTATTTCGGCACCTCGCGTTCATTCAAATTTTTCGAAGAAAATATTCTTTGGGCTTCGCGTGTCAAATTCGTCGTTCGTGATCAAGCACTGACGTAGCTAGTCGCCTTTTGCGCTATGGGGCGACAGATTCCTTCTCTCGTTTTCTGATCTTGTTTTTTACTTCATACAAGAGGGTGTTTTTTTTTGCGTGAAACATCTGATTAAAAACTGGAAGACATCTAAAATTTTTCATTTTTGCTGAGCTGCTAATACAAAAACCGTCTTATAACATCTCTAATTTTCTTGGGTGAAAATCGACCTCAGCCGACAAAAAGACCTAATTTTATCTGGAGTTCTCAAGGATATTCAAAAGAAAAAATACTTCTCTGCTAGAAATAAATACAAGAGGGGCTAAAAGTTTTATGCAAATCTGGGTTATTAAATGCAAGCGTGTTTTACAAAAGAATGGCTTTCATCAATATAATTGGACATGTATAGATTTGTGGAGAGCTAGATGTATCAAGCAAAAAAAGTACTTTCGAAGACGGCGCGCGAATCACGGGATGGGCTCGCATTACTGACCCTTCTGCTGCGAAAATTGAAGCCAGTGAAGCGAGTAATTAGGTATAATGGGATGCATACAAAAGTAGTGATTTCCGGTATAATTATACCTAGGGGTGTATAAGTATTAATATGCATTATGACATTTTGTTTAATTCATAATTACTATAGTATGAATTATTTACACAGTATTTGGCCTCTTGAGCTTATTTCAATGTGTCAGAGTGAGTGAGTCTGACTAGGGCTTGGTCACATGACCCTAGTCAGGGCTTGCGAAGTTGACGGCTTAAAGTTGACGGCTTAAAGTTGACGGCTTAAAGTTGACGAAGGGCTGCGCACGTTCGGTTGTATACCAAACGTGCGCCATGTCCCTGTTTAACCAAGCTTTATTAGCCGAGTAAAAGAAGAAGATTTTCTCTCTTCTACGGTTAACCCATAGTTCTAAGTTAACCAAAGTGGATATTCATATACAATACACTTAAACGATATAATCTAACACAATGCATACTGGCCTGAGACACGTAAGTCTCGATGCCAAGCTTGCCCGAGCTTCAAACAAGAAACCGTTTTCCACGAATGCGCTTCTTTAGATTTAATTTATATATTTATCTTGACGTGCCGCGTCCGAGAAAGTTACTTAGTCTCAAAATCGCGTTCGCGTGTGTTCGTGCATCTGATCGCGTCCATATGATAGTGTGCCTCGTTGTAGAATCCTCTGACGGTTCGCGTCACGTTTGCGTAGCTGTGTGCATGTCTGTGGACTTTTCGGCTGGGCCAAAAAAGGTGTTTTCCTTCTTTGGAGTCAACGTTTCTTCACTCTCGACCACCTTACCTAAAGGTCCTGCATAAACACACGGTATGAATTAGGTATAATTCCGATATAAGTATCGATTGTATGCCAATTACTACTTAATATAGTAATTACTGCGTTGCTAAGAATATTCATACTGCATACTTACTCGGAGCAAGCATTGGTTGAAGCGGCAGGTGGGGGAAGTACAGCCATTAGGTCGGTGACAACACGATTAAATTTCATCGCAGCCAAGCCAAGATTTCAAATGCGTGATAGCGAAGCTGGCTAGGGTTTCATATATATTCATATATAGTTTTGTGAAGAGCTAGGTAAGTAATTCTGGCTCTCAGTCCTTAATCAGATGTATTAAAAAAAGGAAAAAAAAAGCCATCTGACTTTTGTTCGTTGCAATGACGTCATGAGCATCTTAGCACACACTTTTCGGAGCCCTATTCGAGGTACGAGGGGAATTTCTACTATGTGCAGGAAACCGAGTAGAAAAGTGAGGGATCTACCTTTGCAATTCTTGCAACCTTTTTAATCGCATGGGGGACGCGTACCTTCGATGGCACGCCAAAAGTACACAAAAAGCGAAATTCGCGAGTTCAGCGCATTTAATGCACTTCCGCGACGTTCCAGGCCTTTGTCACTTAAATCACAGTCAAATATTTATAGTTTCTTACCTTAAATCCCTTGAAAACGGTCAAAAATAGTGCCCTCTTTAACGAAAAATTTCTCGAGCCGATCGAGGGCCGAAGGAACCCTCGGTAATTCTGGGCTTTAGTATGTAATGCAACCCCTTCTTAGCACCAAATTTTCAAATACGAGTCGAGGATCCGAGGGATTCGCGACTTTCGAGGTGTCTTGTAACGAGGGAGGACTGTACTGTCTCTTTTTTTCAGTGCTGACCAGGTCTAGACGTTCAGCATGCGCATCGCCTAACCAAAACTGCATATGGTTCCGACCTAAACAAGCAGGTGGTTGCAAAAAAAAGGAAATTGCAATGTTACTTTGTGTCGTAGCTTATGAGTATTCAAGAAAAACTTCAATTATAGCTATTTCAACAGAAGAAATCCAAAGAATAATGAAAGAGATTAGTACTCACTAACTGACTCTTGAGACGACCACGCGGCTAAAACTTCTTCGCATCGTAGGGTTGCTATTTGCTACCAATGCAGGACACGAGTGCTGACCATCTCGTGCCATGTTATGGGTTGGCTTCGATTGGGCTCCGGTGATTAATTTAAAAATTTTTTAGAAGACAAACAGTGCAAAGCTTTACAAAGGAGTCAAACAAAAAGACTCCGTTGTCAACCTGTGATTACCCGTTAAAACTCAAAATGACCGCCGACTGGTTCGCTCCAGTCCCTATCGACGATTTTGTCGCGTTGAACACCAAGCAGACTGGAAGTGATGTGCCCGATTCATGCCCAGGACCAGATTTGATTGGTGGTATTGAAGTTGCGTGCGGCCCTATTCTTAGGCTCTGTGGAACCTTGGAGAACGGCACGGATTCATATAGAGCATCCATCTTGTTGGTGACCAAAAGCGGAAACCCGACCATAACTTACTCTATCGGAGCTGCTTCGAGGAGAGCTGGGACAGACAGAACAAGAAGTGATAAATTCCCAGGTGTGCTTTTTCATGAAAGCCAAACTGGTCTCCAATTTTGGAGATTCAATGTCAACTTGCAGCTTGCTTCGTATGAGCAAAGAGTCCGCTACTCCATCAACGACTCCTACAATGACGCGCATCAGTTCTTCATTCCAGCTTTGGATGAATCAATGAATGTAATGTCTTTCTCGTGTAATGGTTTTTCTTTGGCAACGGACACCTCGTCGTTCAAACTGTCCCTTTGGCTTGATGTTTTACGGAAACACGCCACTGCTCAACACTATCACGTCATGTTGGGCGGAGGAGATCAAATATACAACGATTCGATTAAAATGCACTGCAAGACATTGGAGCCCTGGCTCAATTTGCATACGGCTCACCTGAAAAGAGACGTCAAAGCTACCCCGGAGATGCTTGAAGACTTCGAAAATTTTTATTTGAAGTCATATCTCGAGTGGTTTGGAAAAGGATACTGGAGAGGAAAGCTGGGGGCCACTTTGCAGACAATGTTTCCTTTGGCGATGGCTCAAATTCCCAGCGTGAACATTTACGACGATCATGATATCATTGATGGTTTCGGGTCTTACAAAGACAGAACCATGGCACAAGAAGTCTTTGCATCGATTGGAAACATAGCGTATAAGTATTACATGCTCTTCCAGCACCACATGGCAGTGGAGAACTCGGAGCATCTTGAGGACCCCTCTTGGATCCTCTCAAAGAGAGAGGGTATGTTTATCAAGCAAAAGAGCCACTCGAATTTTATGAGATTGGGTCGTGAAATTTCATTGCTCGGAATTGATTGTCGTACTGAGCGCCGTCTCACGGAGATTGTTTCCTCGAGCACATACAACCTTATCTTCCAGCGTGTGCAATCGGAAATCGATAAGACTCCTGAGACGAAACATTTGTTAGTTATGCTAGGCGTCCCCATATTGTACCCTAGACTCGTGTGGCTCGAAAAGCTCCTCACTTCCAGATTATTGAAGCCTATAAGAGGTTTAGCAACTAGGGGTGTCGTCGCTCAAGGTTTGGTCAACGAGTTCGACGGATCTGTCGAAGTCTTGGATGATCTAAATGATCACTGGTGTTCGAAGCACCACAAGGCCGAGAGAAACAAGTTGATCAAGATGTTTACCGAGTTTGGCGCTCAGAATGGAGTAAGAGTCACTATTTTGTCAGGAGATGTTCATTTGTGCTGTTTCGGCAGGTTGAAGACAAAACTCCACCACCATACCCATGCTCATGTCTTGAGTTCCGAGGACAAGGAGGCTCAAGACCGAGACGTCACGGAAAATCCGCAGCACGACCCACGCTTGATCTTCAATGTGATTTCCTCGGCCATTGTCAATGCGCCACCGCCAGATGCCATGGCAAATTTGCTCAACAAGCGATCAAAGATTCATCATTACGATAAGTATACTGACGAGGATGTTTTACCAATTTTCACTTCCAGCCCAGATGGTACCGAGAGACAAAATCATCAATTTTTGAATAAGAGGAATTGGAGCGACTTGGTATTGGTTAAACAATCCCCATTGTATAAAAAACAAGTTGGAAAGTCCAAATTTCCAAGCCCATTGTTTGAGAGTGACGCCGCAGAAATGGCGAAAAGGGCTGTTGACGACAGATACGTGAAATATCCCATTCTCAACGAATCTTTGGTAGCTACATTACACGTGGAGGCTGAAGGGAATGATCCTGAAGCCACCACTGCCGCCTACGAAGTCATGATTCCTGATTTACATGGCAAGTACAAGTTGAAGACCACGGTGATCAAGCACGTGTAGTCCCATCACATGCTACTACTCGACCTAATGGGCTTATTAGTAATGTGTGAATGAGACAGAGCTTTTCATGACCTTTGTTTAGTTTCTAGGAAATATAGTATTTATTGTGTTCTGCGGGGTTCAGTGGCGCGTGCTATCCTGGTCAGACAATGAGCTTGAGAACTCTCGCCTGGTTACTTATGCAGAGCTCACAAATTCATTTCATTTTTCAATCTCACTCAACACTTTCCTCTGTCTCCTTCTCTTTGTATCCGACCATCTGTCCCGAGGTCCGAAAAGACCCAACCTACTCAATTATTATGGTCAAAAACTGTGTTGAAACAATTCATTCGAGTTCACACGTGCTGCACTACTATGAATCCGGTTATTTTCGAAGTTCTTTGAGATTTATTTTGCTGATTCATATACAGGCTGAGGAGCGCAAGAGGGGAAGAGACCGAAGATCTCGTCAAATCTCTGCAGTCAACTTTTGTGCGACCTGCGTAGAGCCCGCAGATCTTATCGTGAATGTGAAGAATTTATAGCTCGTGTGATATACAGAAACAAAGAATACACAGAAGCGTACTAGATTCCTTTCCCACAAAAGCACGCATACTTCAAACGCTTTCGTGTTTTGGATTAGAAGGATGGAAGAAGATAATGCCAGCAAGCGACAAAAGTTTGACTCCGATCTGAGGGTACTGAACATGACTCGCTCGATAGATGCCTGTCAACGATGCCGGTCGAAAAAGGTGAAATGTGACCAAAATTTCCCCACTTGTCTTCGATGTCAAAAAGCCCAAGCCGAATGCGTGGGAGTAGACCGTGCAACAGGGCGCGCTGTGCCACGCTCTCACATATATCATCTAGAGCAAAAGATTGCCTCGCTCGAAAAGTTATTATCAACACATGGGATTAGTGCCAAAGAGACTGATTATGTTCTTCTGCCCGCCAGTCTATCGCAACCCTCGAGTCTTCTGTCAACATCGATGTCACTGAAGCCGATGGAGTCTCCGAAACCAGGAGATTCTCCTGAACAGGTTCTGGGGAACGGCAGCAATTACATGGGCGCTTCTCTGGGAATTTCTTTTGCAATATTGATCACTGCTGCCCTTAAGATGAAAGAAAAAACCTCGCATTTGCAGGTTGACCCGCTGAGAAACCCCGTCGCCACGAACGACACTCCTGCAGTTCTACCACCCAAAGCCACGGCACAAGAATTCGTCCGTGTTTACTTCGCACATAGCAACAGCCAACTTCCAATTTTGCACCGAGAAAAATTTCTCACAGAATTTTTTGAGCCTATTTACGGATCTTGGGACAACTCTTTATCGCGTTCCCCAGTACCTTTCTCACAGATCAATCGAGGCGACACAATCCCAGAGAAGGAAACCTGGATTTTTGAGTGCAAACAGATCATATCTCAGAATCTTAAGTCAGAAAAGCTTGAACCGGGTGCTGTGTTGCGTCCCAGCCCTGTTTTCGTCCCTGAAAGATATCATCGTCCGTTATTTTACCTCAATATCGTATTCGCAATTGCTTCGTCCGTTAATCACTTACAGTACGTAAACTACATCAGTGAGCAATTTCGGATAGCTGCATTTCAGTATGTGAATGCTACTTACATCACAGATGACCCACTCGAGCAATTGCAAGCCAAATTACTTCTAGCGCTATTCTCTCTTATGCGCCCTTCTAAACCGGGAATTTGGTACCTGCTTGGACATTGTCTTAGAATCTGCGTGGATTTAGGTTTGCACAATAACGCAACTGATAAAAGTGCCAATCTTGATGCATTTACAAAGGACAGGCGCAGAAGACTATTTTGGTGCACCTACTCCTTAGACAGGCAAACATGTTTTTATATGGGCAGGCCAGTGGGAATACCGGAAGCATCAATCAAAACAAGATTTCCGTCTGAGGTGGATGATGCGTACATCATCGAGGGTAGTACAGAAGTCAAGGATTATTCAAAGGTAACAGAAGGACAGTCCAGTTTCAAGAAAATTTCCATTTCAATTTTCCAAATTCGCAAAATTCAGCTGGAGGTGCAAAGGATATTGTACGAAGGAGAAGAGCTACCCAGGCGCTTCGCAACTTTGATGGAATGGAAAGGCTACATACAAGTTCAGCTTGATGATTGGTGGTTACAAGCCCGCAGAGTGCAACAGCTGGTTGAAGGTGGGTTTCACCTTGAATTTTTCAGCCTCAATTACCACCACACCGTGATCTCGCTCTACGGACTATCCCCAAAATGTTTCAAGCTTTCTCAAGATTCTTTGATGAGAGTTGCGGCAGCCCTGGAAACTCTTATGGGATGTTACCTGCGATTATACACCAAAAAGGCCATCAATTATACTTGGGCTGCCGTGCACAACTTGTTCATGGCGGGCGCGTCATTCTTGTATGTTCTTTACCACTCCGAGACCGTGCGGCGCCTGTATACGAAGGAAATCGTGATGAAAGTTTCCAAGGACTGCATCACCGTTCTAACACTGTTGATTGCATCCTGTGACGCCGCTAAGGACTGCTCGCACATGTTTCGCATTCTCACAGCAGCTGTGCTCAAGCTTCGGTATAACGAGGATGTCAATGGATCTACACGTCTAATCAACGACCCGGATTCTCCAATGAAAGACGTAGACCAGAATGCGACTACTGGTCTTAGAGAAGCCCCGGCAGAAGCCATGCCAAGACTCGCTGATATATCTGAAGTTGATGGTGCAGCAATGGGGCCCGACGCGAATGGCGCATACAGTATGAACGGCTACATGTTTGAGTGGATTCTACGCAGACCAGCCAGTGAACCCGCTGCAGTGGGACTCAAGCCGATAGATGATGCACTGTATTTTCAGGAAAGTAACTTCATGGACTACCTTACACCCAATTTGTCACCAGGGAATTCGATACCGGGCACGGTAGAAGGCTCACTACCAGACTACAGCATTGAAACGGAAGGAGAGGGCGATTTATTTCCTCACAGTCGAGACGGCCGAAAAGCATACGATCTTTTGCAAATACCTACCGAGCTTATATGGGATCAATTTTTTTCCGAGCATCAACCAGCAATAAAGATGGAGGAGCAGAATACACTCGGCAATTGAGAGGTGTTGAATAAACAATGGCAGGATATATAGGACCACTCGAAAAGTGCCCAATTTCAATTAATGTTATAGGTCGTCTAGCGTAGCCATTGCCGCCAAGGTGTCAATTGAGCTTCCAAGTAGCGCCTGGCTCTCTAGCATAAGACACTCCACAGCTCTGATAAATCTCCCATCGTATAAACCGATAATGCTGACAATCGAGCCAGCAGAAATGTCCAATCTAGCTGCAGCCGATTCTACTAAGGAAAGATCGACTTGAGCTGTTTCAATTTCAGACTTTGGTCCAACATTATCAAGGTCAATTTCGGTATGGAGTGAGACCAAATTAGGCACTCTTTTAACCGCAAGAAGGGTCGAAAAGGGATCATAATCTACTACTTGACCAATGAGCCTTAGCTTTTGTGGATAATCAACGGACGCCCTTGGATAAAAAAGAGAGAGCGCAGATGGATCAAGCAGCAATATTGTCATGGTCGGGCCTACCAAAGAAGGGGAGAAAACACGCGTGACCTGTCACAAAATTGTGCGAAGTACTGTGACATGCGTGTTCGCGGGGCAGAAGAAGGGGGCGGTTGGAGACGGGGTGTATCGGGGACAGATTCAGCTGGGTGCCACAAAAACAATCAAATTTAGAGGCATTGAGATTTTATACCGACTCCGAGAAAAGATCTCTATCTTTCAGGGAATTTGGGAGATTAAAAATTGTATTCAGCGAAGATCAATGGCGTTCTTAAAATTGCCTTGTTTGGCTGACCATCAATCAAAAAGCTCTTGAGTGTTTTTAGAAGTCGCGGCTGATGCAGGGCCGCGACCCCTGTTGTTGTCGCCGAGGCTGAACTCAAATCCGCTAGTGTCAACGCATAGGAACAAAGGCCAAGAAGTAGTCCAAGTGTCACGTGATATAGTTGTAATGGTTTCGGCACGACAGCGGTACCTCCGGGGAGCGGCGGGAGAAAAGGTCTTTTCTCCACCCGATCCTGTTGGTCCACTAAGGATTTAGTGACAACTCTAAGCTGAGTCCGAAGTATTATATACTTGAATACACACTATAAAAGAACGTTCACGTGTTCTAATAGCTAGATGTAATTACAACATAAGGCGCGCGCGAATATGCCATCGCGCAGGCATTCTCCAAAGACCGAGCACCGCGTCTCCGTAATCTACGCGTCAACTTCAAAGGTTTCTGCAGAAAACAGCATTGAGACACATCATAATGGAGAAGCTAGACCTGTGTTTATTTGAAGGGTCGTCACAGAGAGAAAAAAACAGCTCTCCAGCAGATTTTAAAAGCAAATCCCTCTACAGCTTGGGCTCCGAGCGGAAATATGCTCGACAATTCTTTGCCATGTATGAATACCGGCTCAAGATGCTCAAGCCTCGAGTGGACCGTGAGGCACACAAACTTTGGGGCCACAACTCTCGTGAGGTGAATGGGAAATTCATACAGCACAAAGAGAAAATACTAGACATCGTGTCAGGGGAACTTTGCTGGGTTTCAGGAACTATTTTTGCCGATATGAAACACAAGCTTAACATTTTGCATGATGTGGAGAAGGGCACAGATGACATGCTCCCGCAAATGCCTTCAAAGTATGTCGATGACGATAACGATGCAGTTTTCATGATAGAAGATGAGAGTGGGCGTGCAATTCTACATAACCCCGAGCTCTTGAACACCTCTGGCTTGGTGACTGGGTGTGTAGTTGGCGTTCTCGGTATTGAAATTCAAGCTGGTATTTTTGAAATCATGGAGATAGCTTACCCAACACCTGCGCCACAAGGTGATAGAGACGAGAAATCCACTCCGGAAGATCAGTGGGTGGCTTTTGTCTCCGGTCTAAACGTGGACAAAGAGACAAATATGAATTTGCGGTTACTGCTTCTTCAACAATGGGTTTGCGGCGAACTCGGTGGCATAGAGGATAAGAATACAGCCCAGAACATTTCGCGCTTGGTTATTGTTGGCAATAGCATCGCGCGAGCTGAACTCGAGGTGAACGATGACTTCCTCACCACCAACAATTTTGGCTCTAAAAACATTAGCAGATTCCTGCCAAGCTCTTTGCTTGTCTTCAACGATTGGCTCGCAGAAGTCATTGTGTCTCTACCCGTGACTATAATTCCTGGTGAAACCGACCCCTGTGAAGTTTGTTTGCCGCAACAACCGATGCATAGATCGCTTTTTGGTAAAAACTCCGCGTATGTCAACACCGATTCTTTAACTACGCTCACGAATCCTACATGGATAGAAGATGCAAATGGCTTGCGTGCGCTCGTCACGTCTGGCCAAAACATCGACGATATGGGGAAGTATCATCGTGCAGGGTTTCAAGGACTGAAGGAAGTACTTAATGCCATGGCCAATACTATAAAGTGGCAGAATATTATTCCCACGGCACCGGACACATTGTACTGCTACCCATTTGAGAGTCAAGACCCCTTCACCTTGGACGAAACTCCTCACTTGTACGTGGTGGGCAATCAAGTGGAGAGTGGTTCAGATCTGCTCGATTTGGGTCGGCACAAAGTGCACTTGGTGAGTGTCTCGAAATTTAGCGAGACAGGAGAAGTGGTTCTCGTTAACATGAAGACATTCGAGACAAAGGTTGTAAATTTTGGTTAAGACATAGTTTAATATGCATTCGACTTGCATCTTTCGACTAACCTCGAAATCAACCTGCCGTGGAAAGCTTGACCAAATAAGCTTCTTTTTGCTAGCTGCCGACGCAAAGCTTCGATTGATTTACATTGCGTACTGTGTAATTGGGGATCGTTTAAAACATGTGAACTGAAACATCCGACTCTCAAAAAAGAGGCATGAATTTTGAGCTTTTGAGTAGCGTTTCTTAATCAACAATGGATCTAATAAATAAACGAGACACTCACAAGGGCAAAACGATTTTGTACGTGTAAAAATTTGTAGAAAATAGGGTTAATCTAATTATAGCCCAGCTAAGGCTAGGCCTTGGCCATGTGGAGACCCTTCAGCCGCTGCTCTTAGATAAAGGGACAAAACTCAATAGCTCGTTTATAACCTTATTAAGATGCTGGAAATGCCGTTGATTTCTAGGTTTATCGCGAAGTTTATGACCCGAGTCTGAAATAGAGGTATTATAGAACCCGTCGAATTTATTTCAATTTCGTAGCCGCGGCAATAAGCCGCAGTGCGCCACTCAGATCGTTGTTGGGACAATAGCCCTGTAAACGGATTCTGAGACCCGGTAGCAGGTCGGCAAGACTGACACACTAATAACTTCGTGACTCATTTGCGCAGTTGAATTTTCGTTGGCTAGACTTAGCTAGCCTTACCACATTCCCAGTCCTGTTTCGAGATTTCAGCAGGGCAAAGCTAATTACTTGCGTGTGCCCCACACAAGTATGCGGTGCACGTTCCCCACGGAAGCGCGGGAACCAGAAAAGGGCTGAGGGCAAAAAAAAGCACGAAAACGGCCTGATAAAAAAAAGTCCCAGGCTATACGCACGCACGCACACGCTGTCTTTTTTGCCCTCGATTTTGTCCTTTCACCCCTCTTTGCTCTCCACTTTCCTGCCAGGTTCACGCCCTTATCTTGACCACATCCCCGAAAGCGAGTGATTAATCCAGTACTTTTCGTCATCTTGTTTCTTTTAGCCTGGACAGCTCAGCAGCATAATTGATACTTTCGTCGCTCCTTAAAACGTGACACTCTCTCACACATCCATTTTGCGAAATCTTTCGGAATTCTCGATTCCTGTTCCTTTGCTGCCACGAATTCACGTTGATATTTTGGTAGCAAATTTTTCAAGCGCTCAATTTATTCATTCGAAGGGCTCGAATACATTTTTTCCACGTTAAAACGAACACGCGCTTTAACAGATCTTCAATACGGCCACTCTGCATTGCAACTCTTATTTGTTATCATCTCCCGAAAACGAACCATTCTTGAAAGTACTTTCGTCGTCAATTGTGTTGATAGAACAAGAGAATCTCGATCAATCGTCACAACATCCTCATCAATAAGACACACACTAGCCATTTACGATGTCAAACACACCTCCTGACTACTCTCAGGACCGGTCACGCAAGCCGAAAAACTTGCACATCGCTCATCGTCGCTCGCCAAGTGAGTTGACCACGTTAATGGTCGAGCAGTATAACCTTCAGCGCCAATTGGAAGCCGTACAGTCACAACAGAAGGTTTTGCTACAACAACAGCAACAACCTTTGGCACAGCAGGTACATGCATCCGAACCGTACAGATCGCACTCCCGCACGCCATCTAGTAGCGCCCCAAAACCTACATCATCGCTGACTAATCTGCATCAGACTCATGTGCGCAGACACTCTTTGGGTCTCACTGAAGCAAAGAAGGCTGCCGCCACGCAAAAACAGTCAAACATGGCTTCCTTCGGTGGTGAAACTTCTCCCATCAGTCCCCAGCTAAATCTGCCAGACAGCATTGGCGGATATAGGTTTCCCAACTCACCCGAGATGAGCACGCGCGAAACTTCTATTGCAAACTCCAGTGCCAGTTCAAACGCAAAGCCTTGGGCGTATGGGCAGCAGGCTTTTAAATTTCCTCCGGACGCACCGAATAATTTGCTTCCTCCGGCACCAAGTTTTGGCCAGCATTCGCCGGAGCGTGGTCACCAAAGGCGCGGATCGCATTATCGATCAAATTCACGAAACTTTGAAGGCTCAAGCAATATCAACTCGAATTGGAGGTCGCAGCAACTGCCTATGGGCGGAGCATCCGGTCATCAACGGAATCAATCCAATAACAATTTGAGCCCTCCTTCAACGTTTGTCCCGGGCCACAAGAATAGGAGCAGCTCTCTCGGGGGCGGTAACTTATCCGTATCATCATTGTCCAATTTCATGCCTCAAGGCAACACCAACAATGGAAATGGCAGGAAGTCCCTTTTCGCCCCGTACTTACCACAGTCCTCGCTTCCAGAGTTGATTAGTGAAGGGCGTTTAGTTACAGGAATTTTGCGTGTCAATAAAAAAAATCGATCAGATGCCTATGTATCAACAGATGGACTATTGGACGCGGACATCTTCATTTGTGGTTCGAAGGACAGAAATAGAGCTTTGGAGGGCGATATGGTGGCAGTTGAGCTCCTCGTGGTCGATGAGGTCTGGGAATCGAAGAAGGAAAAGGAGGAAAAGAAGAGAAGAAAAGATAATATCTCCACCAAATCCAACGTTACGTCAGTGCTCAGCGATGACATTCACAATGACGCTACTTCGATTCTGATAACTGAGATTGATAAGTCCGAGTCCGAGTCGGAGGGACTTGGCAGAAGAGGCTCATTGAAACAAAGACCAACAATGAAGAAAAACGATGACGTCGAAGTCGAGGGCCAGGCATTACTCTTGGTGGAAGAGGAAGAGATAAATGATGAGGTCAAACCTTTGTATGCCGGACATGTGGTGGCTGTGGTCGACCGCATACCTGGCCAAATCTTTGCAGGAACTTTGGGGTTGTTAAGACCTGCGCAAGCCGCACAAGCCGCTAACGACAAAAGATCAGGCAAGGACCCCTCCGTGCAAACTCCAAAAGCTCCAAAAATTGTGTGGTTTAAACCCACCGACAAGCGCGTGCCCCTTATTGCTATACCGACAGAGCAGGCACCACGCGATTTTGTGGACAACCATGAGAAGTATGCCGACCAGTTGTTTATTGCCTCTATTAAGAGGTGGCCAATTACTTCTTTACATCCATTCGGTACGCTTGTGACAAGATTGGGCAGGATCGATGACCCTGCCGTGGAGGTCGACTCAATTCTCAGAGACAATAACTTTTTGGCTGATGAATATCCTTCTGACAACGAGCTAGATGTTTCATACTCTTCTGCATTTTACGATCCCCTACCTGACGTGAATGCCGAGCTCGACAAAAACCAGAGGAGCGAATTTCTCACGGACTACATCATTTCATTCACACAAAATTCGCAGTTTATTGATCACGCTTTGCACGTGAAGCGTTTGAATGATACAAAAATCGAATTGGGCTTCCATTGTGTTGACATATCATTTTTTATTCAACCAGGAACCACCTTGGAAAGGAAGGCCAAAAAACGCTCATTGTCTGTCTTTTTACCGCAAAAGGTTTCACACTTGTATCCTTCGCAATTGAACAAGGAAATTTCCTTCAAGGAAAACGAGAGAAACATAGCGATTTCCGTCATATTCGAGATTGACACCTCGAACTTCGAGATTGAAAATGTCGACGTTAAGGAGTCAGTTATTGTACCCAAATCCACCGTAACGTACGATGCCGTTGACTCTGTTTTGCAGAAAGGCTCCTTTGAGGGTTTGTCCTCCGCAACATCTGACTACATCAAGACTTTTGCTTTGATCGCCAAGGAGTTTCGCCGAAAGAGGCTTCAGGACAGGTCACTCGGCATATTTCCAAGTTTGCCTTTGCTTGATCAACTAGATGACGAAAAGGTGAAGTTGCACATGAACATTTTTGAAGAAAGCAATGCCCTTCTGGTGATATCCGAGATCACTTACAAGGTGAACAGTACGATAGCGACCAAAATCCACGAGAAGCTCGGCGAAGCTTCGTTTTTACGTCGTCACGCGTTGCCAACATTGCAGAAAATTGAAGCATTCGTTCGCAAAGCAAGGAACTTGGGGATTGAAGTGGATACCACGTCGTCTGCGTCTTTACAAAGGTCCATACTCCGAGTCGCTGATCCCTTGAAGAGGCAATGTGTGGAGACGCTCTTGTACAAATGCATGCCTAGTCCCAAGTATTTCATTGCAAAATATCATGACCGTGAGCAGTATGGCCATTACTATTTGAATGTGCCGCTCTATACGCATTTTACTGCACCTTTGAGGAGATATGCGGATCTTGTTGTACATCGGCAACTCAAATCTGTAATCTGTGACCAACCTCGAGACTCTGTTCCGGACGTTGACTCTTTAAAATCGATTTCGGACTATTGCAACTTTAAAAAAGATTGTGCGGCAACTGCCCAAGAGCAAGCCATCCATTTGTTATTGTCTCAGACGATCAACGAGATGAGTGAGCACGCGGGTCAATTACTCGTGATGGGAACAGTGGTTCAAGTGTACGATTCGTCGTTTGATGTAATAATCCCAGAATTTGGAATAGAAAAGCGAGTTCATGGCGACCAGTTGCCTTTGATAAAAGCTGAATTTGACAAGTCCCAGAGGGTGCTCGAATTGTTCTGGGAAAGAGGAGTGGATTCCGCGACGTATGTTCCTCCTGATGAGAAGTCGAGTTTAAGCTACAGAAGGTCGGTGAAAAATAAGTACAGGACTTCTGCTGTTGAGGCGGCAAGAATCCAAGGTAGCATCATGTCGGGAGAGAAAACCATTGCCCCTGAGAGTGTCCTCCAGAAGTTGGCACATTTGGATATAAATGCGCCAAGGTTAACGACCTTGTTTAAAAAAATCAGCGGATGCGACAGCAAAGATGTGTTGGAACCGTACTTAAAGGATTGTATCACTCGCGTCGCAGACAATAATTTTATACAAGAGGTTCGGGAGCTCAAACAAATCCCAATTCTTTTGAGAGCGGAAATCGGGATGTCGTTGCCTTGCTTAACTGTTAGAGCCTTGAATCCTTTTGCATGAGTGACAGAACGCCTCACACGGACTTTTACAGGCGACACTTCCATTTTTCAACTCAAGTACTAATGAACATCAAACTAACATGTGCGTGTAGTTTTTAGGTAACTGAATTGCGTCAGGCAGGTGAACTGGCAATGCCGTAACCAAAATCAGGACACCCGCTGGATCACCTGCCCCCAAGACCATTTCTTGTACACCCAAATTATCAGAGCATAATTCTGAGAACGACATGTTTTCCTTTTTGAGATTTCACATGTAATAGAACCTGCGAATTTTTCTCGGAAGAATCACGTGTCACGAAGCGGCACAAGAATCAATAAGCGCAAACGCTCTTGCACGCGTTATCACGCGATATAAGCTGAGATGCTCGAGCTCGTACATGGGGCATTAAAGTCTAGGACTCACAAATGTATAAGCTTTCGAGCTATTCTTGTCATTGAATCGCACGTAGACGAATAGTAAGTACACAAAATGAGCTCAAAACTGTTACGTATAAACCAGCTGAGGGCTCATCAGCACCATCCCGACCCTTGGACCTTTGCACAGCACACACTGCGTCGACATCGCACCTTTTCCGGAGTGACTCCGCCAGCCTGCAATCAATGCGTGTATGCAGACCACAGTCAGATTTTTTTTTTTCGATTGTACATTTTGCATGCCACTTATACATTCACAACAATATATTTTTCGTTGCAATGTCGGACGCGGAACACCCCACTCTGGAAAATGTTGTGACCGCTGGAAATGGGCTTGTGCAGCCTGTCACGAAAAAAGCAAAGAGGTCTCCAGCTGAAGAAGTCGTTGCCAGAGAGTTCGGCACGCCTCTACACACGAGGGCTGCTTCTCCATGTACACTCAACCCACCAATCGATAGCGATGGGTTATCGTGGCCCTCGAAAGGTGCAAGGCTGCGCATTGAGGAGACCTCGGAGGAGGCAAAGCAACGTGAAACACGCATTGCTTCGGCGGTGAAGACGATTCTCGCGGAATTGGGCGAGGATGTTGACAGAGAGGGGCTTTTGGAGACTCCAGAGCGCTACGCGCGTGCAATGCTATATTTCACAAAAGGCTACGAGGACAACATTCGTGACGTGATTAAGCGGGCCGTTTTTGAGGAGGATCATGACGAAATGGTGATTGTGCGTGACATAGAGATCTATTCATTGTGTGAGCATCACTTAGTGCCATTTTTCGGCAAGGCCCACATTGCTTACATTCCTAACAAGCGTGTAGTGGGGCTCTCAAAGCTTGCTCGTTTGGCAGAAATGTATCTGCGCCGTTTTCAGGTCCAGGAGCGTTTGACTAAGCAGATTGCAATGGCTCTCTCTGAGATTTTGAAGCCTCGTGGCGTCGCTGTTGTCATCGAGGCCACACACATGTGTATGGTGAGCCGCGGTGTTCAAAAAACAGGCTCACTGACCACGACTAGCTGTATGCTCGGGTGTTTCCGTGTACAACAGAAAACAAGAGACGAATTTCTCACGCTCTTGGGCAGAAATTGATGTATCTTCCTGCTGTAACAAAAAAATTCAATCACATCGAAACTTCAACCTTCATTACGATTTCATGATTCACCTCATACTTCATTTCATTTATCACATTAGATTTGATATATTGCAACAAATAGATTTAATGGTATTCTACAAAAGATTGGTCCCATTATTATAAGGCCCCTATTAGCTCTGCAACTTTCAAAACTGTGTCGTCGTCACCGTACTGACCCATGATCTGTACCCCGCAGTCACTGTTGTGATATGGCACGGAGATAGCAGGAAGACCCGCCATTGATGCGGGTACAGTGAAAATGTCATTCAAATACTCGTTTAAGAATGTCTCTTTTCGCTGAGTTGCACACTCTTCAAACGAGGGAGCCCTTCCAAAAGCAGTGGGTCCAATGAGCACGTCACACCCCTCGTGACTTGCTTGTACAGCACCCCAGAGATAGTTGGGAAAGGAAAACACTTCGTTGAACTCTTCAACAACTTTCTTTCTATGCTGCGTGGCACGGAAATAATTGTCTCCCCCCTCTGAGGATAATGTAAAATTACCCAAGATAAGTCTTCGCTGCACCTCGGGGCCCAATCCTCGTGCTCTTTGTTTCTCAATTAGACTTTGGCCGTTGATCTGGGTTTCGGAGTTGTCATTGTTTGAGCGGGGCAGAGGCTGTCCGTAACGTAAGCCATCAAAACGCGACAAGTTAGAGGCCGCTTCTGCAGTGGCTAGCGTATAGTATGCGGGCAACAGTTTACAGATGGAGGGAATTGACACGGGATGTACATGGTGCCCCATTTTCATAAGATCAGACAAAACCG
>JAKTUB010000431.1:0-21882 GCA_030556465.1 Metschnikowia picachoensis | reverse complement strand
GTTGCCGTCTCCTCTGGAATCCTACAATTCCAGTTGTCCAAAAACCGTTGTATGTTTTCCGTGCTCGTTCCTTGTGGGGCCTGCATCCTCGGACCCCAGTAGTCCAGGCTTATTTTCAATATCGCAGGGCTCGTTTCGACTTTTTGCCCATCTCTGATGTCTGGAATATAATGTCACGTGATTATTAACATTGAGACCTTCAGGTTTCTCAGTTCGCATCTCAACACATACAGTGTTGCGGAGGGCATACAATTTCAAGATGTATCAAGCAAGCAAACAAACATTGATGAAGGAGAAGAAGTGGAAAACATCAAAATAAAAGGGATGAAGAAAAATCAGAAGTGAAACCAAGAATTCTATATGAAAAATAAAAATATGAACTCAAGGATCATAGATCAAGTGGCTCATCATCACGGGCTTAATTCCACCGCACATGAATGAGTCCGCGCCCATGCTGCTTGCGGAGCAGACCGGAAATAGTAGCCGTTAGAAACCACCAGAGGCAACATAGCCGAAGCAACATGACTTGACGGAACTGGACAAAACTTGCGAACTTATTATACATAAACTTATAAAAGAGTTATGAAAACCTAAACCCAATCATCATAGAACTATACTCAACGGATACCGCTATTTTCTCTTTACTTCATGGCGCCCGTTCCGAGACATGGTTACATATTGAAACCAGGTGCGCTCACAAAGCCGTGGCAAAAACCTCAAAGCTTACATTTTCTACGGTGTTATTTTCTCGGAAAAATATACGCAGACCGAAACCAAGACGGTTTTGCAAAAAAAGGGTCTGAAAACGAGCCCGAGCCCAATGCTACACCCAATATACTACGCAGCCTTAAACGTCTATTAGGCCTCACGAAACTGCCGCGAGACAAGTCGCTGGAAGCACGGGAACGACGCGAAAACGCAGCCAGCCCCTTCATCAATTACCCGCTTGTGACACACGATCAAATGCGGCAGCTCGCCACCGACGAGTTTCGCTTTGACGTTGGCTACGCGCTGTATGCACACCATAGCCTGAACTCGGCGCCGACGGTGCACTCGCTAAGCGACTTGACCGATCCTACGCAGCTCAACTCGCTCTTGCCGCGGCGGCGCCCGCACGGGCTGCCCGTGGACACGCTATCGATCAAGGCGGGCGACGATGCGATGCTAGTTCTGCCGTCGGTGGTTGCCATTGCAGACGGGGTCTCTGGGTGGGATTCTGCGCACGCACTGCTGGGAATTTGGGCGCGGCTGATGCTTGAGACATTGAGCAGGCTCATGACAGAGTACAAGCTCAGCCACGCGCCGCATATGATGAACACTCGTGACATTAAGCAGGTTCTAGACGACTCGTTCTTGCACACTTCCCACTTGATGGATCTACAGCGGCTCGGCGGCTCGTCCACGCTCATATGGGGCATGCTCAGCGGCAACACTCTTAAGTACGTGAGTATCGGCGACTCAAGGTTATTCGTACTCAGAAACGGGCGGATAGTGTGCACGAACATGGAGCTGGCGGAGGATTTGTATCCGCAGCAGATCGGCACTCAGACTTTGAAAAAAATGCCTTCAAATATGGCAGTCGTGGACGAATTTGGCTTGCAAGAACAAGACTTGGTGGTAGTGTGCTCTGATGGAGTCACAGACAATATGTTCGAGTGGGAGATTCTTGACGCATTGCAGTCACACGCAAGCATGGATACCTCGAGGTTACGAACTGTTTGCTCAAAGATTTTGGCCCAGTGTAAGCTGGTGGCGTTTGATGGTGACGCATACACGCCATATAACGCCAAAGTGAACAAACTTCCTAGCAAATTCGGTGCCCTGGCAAGTTTGGGCGGCAAGATGGATGATATGTCGCTCTGTATCGCCCGGGTGGTGCCGAACACACCGGTGTTTAGCGGCCGGCGTGAAATATGTGATGTCAACTAATTTGAAGGCCTTTGAATGTCGGAGTTGATGATCAGGACCGATAATTTTATCAATCATTTTCTGGTGTGAACTAAAATTACTCTTGAGTTATCATGGTCACATCTTTGCAGATCAGACGTGGGAAAACATTGCTCCGAAAGTACTGTTTATCATTGCGAAACCTGATAAACTTGTCGGGCCATCAAAATTATAGATGGCGGTCAGGCCATTACAGATAGGATTTTATTCTTATCAGTGGAACGATTACACGCTGCAAGAAAGATTGTTTTTTGAGCTTTTGCGACAAGGTAGGGCTCATGCGCATTGAGCCAACTGGCTTTATTGCTGGGGTCCACATAAATCTGGAAGCCAACTCCTGGCTGAACTTGAAGCTTATGCTGTAAAGTTCCGAATGGTAGATGGCGTTGCAAACTTTTAAACTTTGCGTAACTCTACGTTTGGAAGATTCGTATGATCAAACTGTTTTGAAGACCTTTCGCCGTGAAGAGACGTATCATCATTGCTGAAGAAAGTGGGAGACATCGGCTAGTACCCAGTTCACCCAAGATTAGCTCAATTTTACCGCAGACTCAATACATAGTCAGCGAAAAGTGACCCCGTTTATAATACAAAAGCAGATTAATCGTAAAACAAGTGTTAGAATACAAACAAATACAATTGGCTCGATGCCTTACACGTTGGCCACTTCGGAGAAATACTGTCTCAAAATCAAAGAGAGCATCTCCGGAAGCTCATTGATGTTCCTCACCACAACGTAGAACTCAAAGGGGAATGTATCCAAGTAATTCTCGACCTTCAACGACATGGCTCCCGTATCTGGGTCCGGCACGTAACTGACCTGGGACATGTCTAAGATGGACTCACTTGAAGTGATGCCGTCCACCACAACAAACACGAGCATGACTTTCTCCTCACGAGCTTTGCGCACTAATCTCTGCACCGTGGCGTGGTCTTCACACACACCGTCGGATATGATGATCTGCAACTGCCACAAGTCAGCGCTGGAGCTGGACCGTGCGTTTTCAAAGATCTTGAGCGATTTGGCACACAACTGCTTGATGTCGGTACGCTCCTGTTGGAAGTCAAACCACTGGAACACATTAGCGCCCGTTTCCTGGTTGAACGGCTTGTCGAACGGGTGCACCAACTTCACGTCCTCGCCGAATCTCACGATCGACAATCCACCACTTTCCAATTGCGTGAGCGCCTTCAGCACAAGTGCAATGCTGTGGAAGGCCAACTCCGTGGACTTGCTCTCGGTCATAGACTTCGAGTCATCCACCGCGATCATGATCTGGTACTGTCTCTTGGCCGGCTTAGTGCGGCGAAGCCAGATCTTGTCCTTGCGGAAATCAGACGCAATGTACGAGATGATGCGCTTCATATTGAGCCTCTTACCAGTCTTGTAGTCACCGCGAAGCTTCGTGGCCAACGTTGGCTCTAAGATTAAGCGCAACTGTTCACTGAGCCCCGAGGCCAATTCCTGTGTGGCGATTTCGCTGTCGCGCCAGATGTGTCTGGCGCGTTCGAGGCTCATCGCTGGAGTATCGCTGGGGTTGATCACAAAATCTTCGTCCCTAGCAGCGTCCAATTCGTGTTCGGCCGCGGTCTCTTCGAGCTCTTGTTTTTGAATGACGTCATCGGCACCGGCTTCCTCCTCGTGTTTTCTCTCGCCAACGACACTGCCCTTAGTCTTGCCATCGAAATCGTCGGCGTTTTCTGCAACTTCCTCCTGTGAAGGATCGGCCTCGTCAACGTCCATGTCGTCCTCCGTCTTTACCGGCGCAGGCTCCTCCATGTCAGGTTCATCCTGTGCGTTCAAGTCTTCTTCGTCGTCGATCGCCATCTCCTCATCGATGCTTTGCACTTGGTCCTTGCTGTCAGCCGCGCCCAACGCTTGCGTGTCGTGTTCGGTATTCTCGCCATCCACGTGCTGAAACTCGTCGGGCTTAACGTCGGCTTTTTCGTCTTGCTCCTTTTCGTCAATAGTAGCCTCCTGGATTTCCTGTCTACGGCGGTGGAACTCTTTCAACGAGTCGCCAAGTTGTTTCAAAGACTCTTTCATTTCATCCCGCGCGCCATCGTCTGTGGGTGCCTCCTCAGTTTTGTTTTCTTCCTGTTTCGTGTCGCTGGAGGCAGTGCCGGTAGCTCCGATATCATCTTTCTGGTCCAATGCCTTGTTATCGGCACCATCACCCTGCTCACCAGCCTCCGTCTTGGTGGCCGCGTCCATGTCGACATGCTCGTCGTCGGCCTTGTTGGCACCTTCATCGCCATCCATGGCATCTTCGCCTTTGTCGGCCGAGTCTGGCTGCTCATCCTTTTCTTCTTCTTCTGCAGCTTTTGAATCGTCGACGGCTTCCTCGTCAGATTCAGGCTCCTGTGGCTCCTCGTCTATTTCCTTCTCGCCGCCTTCGAGCTCAGACTCATTGTCCTCACTGTCGTCTTCCTCGTTGCCCTCTTCTTCATTTTCACCTTCTTCATCATTACCGTCTTCATCTTCTCCGTTATCGTCTTCTTCAGCAGCGGCCGCCTCGTCCTTGTGGTCCTTGCCCTGATCTTCCTCTTCTTCCTCCACGTCCATTTGGTCGTCGAACGCGTCTTCTTCTTCGCCGCTATCGTCATTATCGTCATCATCGTCCATATTCATGTCTTCGGGAAGATCTAAAGTCTCCGTTTCCGGCACATGCTCGTCCAACTGCTCGTTTTCGTCGTTCTTCACCTCGTCGTCTTGCTCACCAACGTCCTCTTCTTCGTCAGCATCTTCGTCATTATCGTTTTCATCTCTTTCGTCATCGCCGTCCTTATTGTCCTTTTCTTCATTCTTCTGGTCGGCGTTCTCCTTCTCCTCTTCTTCATTGGCTTCCATGTTTTCGTCGTCGTTGACAGAATTTTGTGGCATTTGCTCCAGATCCTTCTCCTTCTGGTCATCCTTTGCTTCTTCGTCCCACATCTTCTCGTCGATCGCGTTAGGGTCAAGGTCATCAATGTCGTCCACCTCCTCGTCCAAATCTTCTTCGCCGTCATCGTCCTTGTCCTCATCATCCTTCTCTTGATCTGACGCCTCCTCAAGGTCACCGGCCATGTCACCCTCCATGTCAACTGCATCGTCATTTTCGTCATCTTCTTCATCCTTGTTCTTCTCTTCGTTAGGCTGCTGTGCGTGCTCGGCCAAATCATCATCCTCCTCTTCATCCTTGGAGTTGTTGGTGGCGCCTTCGCCGTCACCCAAACCAGTTCCGTCATGCAAATTATCGTCTTTCTTTTGCTCACTAGGCGCCTCGGGAGAACAGAAACCGTCGGAGGCCAAAGTGTGGAGAGATTTCAAAAGCACAAATGTTGACTTACTGATTTCCACGAAGTTTTGCCTCGCTCTCGTCAATATCGACACGGACAAATTGTGATACTGTACGATCAAAGGACGTGTGAAGGTCACTAACGCAGACGTGATTGCAGATGTATGAGCATTTTGCTCGATGCCATGTACAATCTCAATACAGTTAGCAAGCGATTTCTCAATCGTGGCAGTATGCAAAAGCTTGATGGACTTCATTAACCGCAGCTGCTTCAATGTCAACCAGCCATCTTCTTCGTCGTTAATTTCGGACTGATGAAGCTCAAGAATTTTCTGCACAGAGACCATAGTCGACGTTGAGAGCTTTCTTAACTCCTGCTCGAGGTCCTCCACGGTTGCCACGCTTGTCAAAGAAGTAGATGAGTTCAAAAATGGCCTGTACGCGAGATTTTGAATACAGTTAACCACAACACCTGCAACAAATGAGGTATGCACATTGTTTTTGCCCCACGCTTTCAAATCAGAAAAGAGTTTTGTGTACAAATCATGGAACCTTGTAACTAGCTGAACATCGGCATCTGTGTACACTTTGCAGCTCTCTGCCGGCAAGACCGCCAACATCGACGTAAGCTCGGCCTTTGCAGCATGAAAAACGTCCGCGTTTACCGAGCCGTGAAAGTAAGACACACTGTCAATGACACTGAGTGCGTAATCGAGCACGCGTATCAAACTAAGGCTGAAAGATCTCATTCCAGCTAAATTCGACTGCATCGAGGGCACGAGCGAGGTTTTCAAGAGATCGTGTTTCTCGTTCTCTGCTACGCGCATCATGTTGTCGCAAAGCTCGGAAATTCTCTCGACGGACCCTGAAAGGGAAACGAGCGGAGCTCTTGTAGTCACGAGCGAGAACATCAAGTTTTCAGATGCAGCAAGCCCCCGCTCAAGGTCAGCCTGCGGCACCTCCTCGTTGCCGCTGGCAATCGCGCTTCTCAAGCGAGGCAAAATGTCAAGGCATCGTAAGTAGTGGCCGTCGGCACCCTGGAGCGTTCTCGTACCGAAATAAGCACTGTTTGTGAGAATTAAGTTGACCGTTGCCAAAATTTTCTTTACCTCAGGCTTGACCGTGGTCTTGACACCAATGCGCCGCAACTCCTTGAAGGTGTCACTGAGCAATTTGTGTTTTTGAGACTTCAACGCCGCCACAACTTTCTTCGTGTTGTCATTCATCACCGACGGCGTCTCCTTGCGCAATTCGTCCATCTGCTCAATCACCTGTTTCGCATACTCATAGAGTGACGGAGCTTGGCTGCGCAAAATCTTGTCGATATACACCTTCAAATTATTCTCGACAATCTCGATATTTCTCAAACGTGTCGGCCTTTCGCCCCACTTCGCCGTGGTTTGACATGCCTGAAGGACCACAAGTTTTTCAGCGTTAGATAGTTCAGCAAACCTAATTTGCTTGGCATCATAAGGGGTGTCCACCACAACAGCAGAATCCTTTGGAATACCGGCCTCCACGAGAGGCGCCACGGGAGTCGACAACAATGCACGGTACTTCCGGATTACCTTGTAGAGATTGTTGTGCGACTTGCGAGAGCTCTGTTTGAGCGCATCAATGTTCACGTCCTTCCAGCTAGCAAGCAAAATCACTTCAGATACGTCTTTCTCCAAGGTCTTCTTCGTCTGGCGCACGGTCTCTTCAATGATTGGCAAAAATTGCTCGTAGAAGGCAATGAAGTTGCCGAGCCCATTGAGAATGTCGCTGTCGGCGCAGGCAAGCCTCGAGATGTGATTTTTCAATGCCTTGACTAAGTCTAACCGGGGCTGGAACTCGCCGAAATTGGTTTGACTCATGAACACGTTCAATGCCCCTAAAACCTGCACCACGGATGGCTTCTCGTCCGTCTTCTCGTCCATCTCGTCCATCTCGTCGTCCTGGAGGTAGGGTATCACCACACTATCAAACAAGTGAAACCACCATTTGCCCACGGACTTCTCAAACGTCTTGTCCTCGTACTTAAACAACGATTTCCAAGACGAAAGCTCCAACTTGCGCCACGACACAATGAGGTTGGTGATATCCTCGAAATGCGTCTTCAAAGTGACCTGGCTAGAAGCAAACTTCTCCCATTCGTTCAAAGAGTTGTGCAAGATCTCAATCTTGAAGAGAAGCTTGTTCAACGGGAAACTGGAAGGGTAACTCAAGAACTCATCCGCATACCGTGAGATCGTCTGCAAAGTCGCGTGCTCGGGCCACTGCGCAAGCAACGCCGCCACAGACTTGTATACAGAGAGCACTAACTTCATCGCCTTCCTGAACTGTGAAGGACATGGGTCATGATAGAAGTTCACCTCCTCATGAGTATCAGAAGCGAAACGCTCGTGAGAACTCTTCATTGCGACAAGCAACGCGGACAATTGAGAGCCATTATTCGGTCCGTAAACGACATCAGGCTTCGCGGCCTGCAACTCGCTACAGAGAGTGGCGCCTTGCTGAACGATGTCGCTCAAGGTCAATTCCTTTTCTCTCAAGTAATGATTGACATACGAAACAGCAAGCTCGTAATGTATCTCTTCAAAGGCTTCAGTAGCTTTCCCAGCCTCCTCGCCAATATCCATCACATCCTCGTAGTCGGGAAACAACTCCTTAAATTCTTTTTCTGCATCGTCGGTATCCTGATGCTTATAAAGGGACCCTTCCTGTGCGGCCTGTTCCTCCTGCTTCATCTTGCGGAAATACCACCTGTAGTAGAGCGACTGGAAAGCCTGGTTGACCACTGCAGAAAGTCTCTCATCACCCGTCTTGCTCTGGGCAAAGCATAAGTTGATGAAGTAGAGCATAACCTTTTCACTCAACACCGAAGAACTGCCTAGCGTCTTGTTCATGGCCTTCACCGACTCGAAAAGTGCCTCTATGGCAGGCACATTGTTCAAATTCTCAATATCAATTTGCCACAACGAAGCCACCTCAAACGGCGAAGCCTTATTCTTGTTTTCGATTTCCAACAAATCCAATCCCAAGCGGATACTGTAGATGTACCCGCTCAAAATATCGTTCAAATCGGCATACATCGGGTACTTGCTGTTCAAGCGCAACAAGAAATTGGCAGAGTTGTTGTGGAAAATGCCCACTTTCTGCAGGTTGGACTCCATGATGAAGTTTTCAGCCGCGGCCATGAGCTTGGCGATTGGGTCTCTGTCAATGGATGAGTCCAAAAACGATTTCCATTCATCAAACAACTCGTCCATGCTCTCGTTGCTCCTGAAAACCTGAGCCTTCGCTGCCTCTAACTGCTCACCCGGAGAGGGCAAAGCAGATTCAAGTTTGAGAGGCTCGTTTCCACTGATGACCAATCTGACTGACTTCCATGATTCTTTCAAAGCATCGCACAATTCCTGTTGGCGCTGGTACACAACATAAGTCACGTGGTCCTCTATGGCTGGATCGAGTGGCGAGTTCGGAACGAACAACTGGATACAGCCGCACGCAAAAAGTATCCATGCTTTGCCCAATTGGGCAAGACTGTTGCAATTGACAAGCATGTACAATGCAGGCAAATATGTTTCTTTCATTACACTCGTCACTACTTCATCGCAACCGGCTTCGGCAAGCGCGAGCAACAGCTGAATGTAGACTTCTGAGACTGTAGTCGACGTTTTCACGTCCACGGGAACCTCTAGGTCATGGGCCTTGAAAATCTCCAAAATCCATTCCACGAGTACATTCTGAAAGACAACTTTTTGATCCTCAAGAACGCTGGCGGAATTCTCGATCAATGACTTGCCAAAGGCAGAAATATCGGTCAAGCTCTGATCCAAGTACTTGCCTGGGCGGTTCCGGATTCCGGTGAATGTCACGAGACTCTCGAAGAAAAATTTGTTGGTAAACAAACCCCTTGTCATACTATCTTTACTCCAAAGGCAGTCGAAGATGCGATGATATGGCGCAAAGAGCGAGTTCTCTGATCCTTGCAATAATGAAAGAGTAGATCTGGAAGAGTGTGTGGCAACGGCAAGCTGTTGGCGAAGGTTTGGGCCCCTCACAAACGAGCTGACTAACAAAAAGTTTGACAACATAGTGAACTCTTGTTCCAACAAGTTATTTCTCTCCACAACAAAGGCATCGGCAACTTCTGCGAGCCTTGTGAACGCCGCTGCAAAGTTTGTGAATACAAGCTCCAAATCATCATCTTTCAAAGATCCTGTTACAATGTCGTTGTAAAGACTGAGCATCAGGTGCCTCAAATCAGACACCTCAGCATACGTGTCAGGGTACAACTTCGTTGCCAAAACGTCAAAGTCGCCTAACAAAGCCACAAGTTTGGCATAGTTATCCCAGGCTTTCTTTGAGGTAGGATATGTTTGTCTAAAATGCTCCCAGATTTTGGTCATCGAGAATCCTGACGTCAATTCCAAACCAATGCGGAGCGAAGTGATGTCTTGCGCATGCTCTGCAATAAGGGCCTTATCTTTATGCAATTCGAGCCATGCCGTCACCATTCCGTGGTACACTCTTAGCTTTGAGAGATTTTGCTCCTGCGACGCCTCGGCCAAACAAGCCCAAATGCACTGAAGTTCCATCAAAGACTCGTAAAAATTGCCTTGTTGCTTGAAAAACTCGGTGGTTCGCACAGATGCATCAAAAACAGTGCTGATAAAAGTTGAGACGGCCTTCACATAGGCAAAAATGTTGACCTTCGGTGCCTTCTTGATATCCCTGCCTAAATTCACCGCTGCTGATTTTTCAATGAACGATAAGTCGCTGGTCTTCCCGTTGATTGCTTTATCTTCGACGCGTTGAATGACTGATTTGGCTTTCAACAGTGTAGAAATAACTTGGAAAAGCACGCTCGCATTCGATCCCTCGAGATTCACACCACAGGCCTCAAAATAACCCAGAATGTAGCGGTTTACAAGCGGGTGTAACACCTGATTTGCAACAAAATCACTCGTAACGACTTGAGAGGAAGCGGTTTGGCGATACAAAGCCTTCAAACTGGCCACATATCCGCTAGCCTGTAAGTGCTGGAGCGTCAGATACACCTCTTCGAGCCTTCCGATTTCGGACTCATCAAACTCGGGGCTGCTAAAAACTTTGGTCCATCTTTTGTGCTTTCCAAAGAGTGACATGCCATAGATACCGGCCAATGCACCTGTGAGTGATGAAACATCTGCACTCACACAATCATGCACGAGCGCAATGTTTCTTAAGCTGGAGTCCGTAGAAGCCACGAGCGCAGACACAGGTCTGGCAGACGAAGTGTCATCTTTGAACTCCAATTTCTCCATCATATCATCAAGCTCCTCATCACGTGAATGATCGCCCTGATCCGCTGCAAGGCCAAGGCATATTCGGTCGAAAGAGGTGGCCCGATCATCCAAGCTCTCCACAAATAACTCCACGCATCTATTCCTCATGGCTCTGGAGAGCTCGCCGTATTTGGGGTCGACCGTCAAGAACAATCTGAAGTCTGGGTGAGGCGTAAGAACACGTGGCGAGCCGTCTTCTTGAGAGCACTCGTTGATAATCAATGAACCGTTGAATTCTAGGAGAGAATTCAACCTGTCCAAAACCGAAGGATTACACAAGTTAGCATTGTCGAGCACTAACCACTCACCTCTGACCACGGCCTTCACGAGCATGCCGTCAAACCAGTTAAACTTGACCGTAGAAACTTCCTTCAACTTTTCGACAAGCTCATCGGCGAAGCCTGCGAGTTCGTTCAATCTCTGGTTTGCATAAAGCGACAAAAAGGCTTTGAATTGAGACACGAACACCCCGAAATTTTCTGTACTGATCTCAGTGCCCTCCATGAATTCAACAAGGCTTAAACACGTCAGAAGCAAGACAGGCTCAGAGTTTGTAGCTCTCAAATTGATCACTACTAGTTCATTAAGCAAAACAAACACTTCATTAGTGAGTGCATTGATGGCTCTTGTGAGATCAACTTGCTCGTATCCACCCAAAATGTCCATACTATCCACATCGCTGTTCATGGAAAACTCGGAGAGCTTGACACCAACCACATTTGCAAGAAAACGAATGAGCTCGGTTTTTCCTGAATTCGATGGACCGGTTAAAATGAGCGGGATGTTTTCGCTGACACTTCTCATAGCCGCCTCCAACACGGGGAAATTCGTTTGCAAGGCCACAAACTGCAACCTGTCAGACGAGTTAGCGTACTGTAAAAGTGGGTTTCTGCGCATGAGCGACCCGCCCGCCTGAACATATTCCTTGCCCAAACCGTAGAAGGCATCCTTCCTTTGCTGCGGCCCGAAAACCGTTTCGAAGAGATCCTTGACATGCTTGCGGTCCTCCGGAGTGCGGAATCGTTGGCACACGATCATATCCAAGAAATCGCCGATGGAAGTGTCGCTAGGCGTGCTTAGGTTATGCTTGGAGCTATAGAGACTCAACCAACGCAACGTGTCACGCAAGTTAAATTCCCATGGCCCGCCCGACATACCCCACTTCCGCTTCACAACCACCTCTTCTTCCAATGTCGTCATAAACTGGATCATTTTGGCACAGTCATCGCGCGGGACGTCGGGGAATTTCTGTGCCGAAATGAGCAATAAATCCTCGTGTTTCAACACGTCCATGTACACGACAGAAAATCGGTTCACGAACGATTTGGGCAATCCCTTTCTACCACCGCCTTGATACTGCGGATTTTGAGCGGCGAACACCTTAAAGTCCGGATGGCGCGGGAAGGAGCGGTCCAATTCCGGAATGTATGCCTCGCCTCTGTGATCCAAACACGCGTTTAAGCCTTCCAAAACCGACTGCGACGCCAAATTCATCTCGTCTAAAAGTACCCACTCGCCATTCTTCATCGCACGGAGGAATGGCGCGTCACGCCAGATGAACTCGCCGGTATTTCCACCTTCGACTGGCGCGTCGGATCCAAACAAGTCAATCAAATCAGTCTGCTCGGATAAATTGATACGGATGAGCGGGTTACCCGTGGCCTTAGCAATGGCTGATACCAAACTGGTCTTGCCCACGCCGGGGCTTCCCTCAAGCAATATGGGCTTGTGGACCTGCATGGCACGGATCACCCGCATGGCATTGGCGGCCGTGGTGGGCGCCAGCAAGTTGAACAGCTCTTCCCACTGATGGCCATTTCTCCGCGCAATCAGGAACATACCCGCCTTTAACAAGTCGTCGGTGACTTCGATAAGGGGTGCACTGTTGAATAGCTCATCTTCTCTGAATTCAATCAACTGGCACAAATGCAGAACACATTCCCGCTTGTGCTCGGCAAGTCTCTCCTCGTTATCAGCAAGATACGCGGTGTTGTTCGTGCCCAAAGCGTCGATAAACACCATCATTGCACCGTTTATCAAGGCTAATTCCGACGAAAATTTGTCATCACACGCATTAATAAACTCCACCCACGCCAAAATGTCTCTGAGAGAGATCACACCGCTGTGCGCATTACCGTTTCCCAACCGCTTGCCGAACCACTCTGCAAACTGGACAAGGGGCTTGCTGAGGTGGCGGAATTCGGCTGCCAATCTTGCCTCAACAATCTGCTGCACATCATTGAAGTCGTCCATTGACGGCACCCAGATCTCGGTGAATCTGTTCCGCAACGCAGGCGACAACTCTTTCTTCCCGTAGTCACCACCGGGATTCATAGTGGCCAAGAACTGAAAAGTTTCCTTTGCAGTGAGAAAGGCATCCTCGGTGCCCTTTTCGGCCAACAATAAGCTTCGCTCCGGCTCGAGCACGGAGTTCAATCTCTCCAACACCGAATCGTCGGCCAAGGAGATTTCGTCAAGCAAGAAAAACTCACCCTGTTTCATCGCATTGATCAACGGGCCGTCGGCCCACTCAAACAAAGACGCCGAGGCACGGATATGCTCGTCAATGGTCTCGATTAAAGAGGCGTCAATGCTCTCATTTGGCGTTTCCGCCAACGTCTTCTTCACGCGCTCGTATTTTTTGATCAAATCCTCAACCTTCGACTGCTCCAACGAAATGTCTATCTGCAATGACTCGAAGAAAGTGATCAACGATTTGAGAAGCTCGGCGCGCGTCTCAAAACGGTTTCGGATTGGCCTCTGAGCACCCAAAATGTCGCCAGTCTCGGTGTTCTGGTGCGCATTCACCGTGATCAACTGTCTGTGAAGAAGCTGTGCCAAAATCTGGCACACGGTTGTTTTGCCACATCCCGTTTCACCCACCAAAAGAAGCGGTTCGTTGTATTTGATGGACATCTCAACTAAAACAGCAAGTCGACGCATGGCTTTCGTCCAAACGATTGGCAGATCCAACGCCATGAGCTGCTTATTCTCCAACTTTTCATAGTACAGCTCCATATCAAGCGTGACCCGCATGACTTTCTCGATGGTTTCCTTGACTACCATTTTTTCCTCGTGTGACCGCACGCGCTCGGCAAGCAACATATACCCGTTTGCGGCCAATTCCTCGTATCCTACTGCTTCTCGCAAAGCCCATCTGAACAAATCTCTGAGCGTGGCAAACGAATTCTTCTGCTCGAAAAGACGCGAAGATTGGCGCCGCACAGACAACTGGCGGTAGACCTCGACGATCTTTTTGCCATAAGTGGGCGCGATCTGGCACCGCTCCTTCAAAATGATCTCAAGTTCGTCTTGTGGAATGTCGTCAAAGTGTAACTCAAGGAATCTGTTTCTGAACGCACGTGACAACACTTTTCTGCCGCCGTACAAACCGGGCGGGTTCTGTGTGGCGAACAACATGAAGTCCGGATGTGGGTGAACCACTTCTTGCGTTTCGGGGATAAACAACTCCCTGTTGTCGTCGAGCAATCTGTTCAACGCCTCCAACACGTCGGTTGGTGCAAGATTCAACTCATCCAACACGATCCAGTGACCCTTGCGCAAAGCCTCCACCAACACACCTTCGCGGAACACCAATTTGCCACTAGAGTCAGAGACGTACGTGCCCAAATACTCCTGTAAGTCTGTGTGCTCGTGGTTGTTGATACGTACGAACTTGTGGCCGGTGATGCTAGCCAAATAGTTGATCATCGACGTCTTACCAGCCGACGTAGGGCCTTGCACCAAAACGGGGAACTTCCTGCTGGCGGTGGCACGAACCAAGTTCAAAAGATTCTTTTCGACAAATGGCGTGATGATGTAGTTCGGCGTGGAGATTTCACCCGGCCCACGTTTCATCCAGTAGTGCTGAAACTGCACGTAGTCCTGCTCGTTGCCAGAGGGTGCCGGCGGACAGCGGGACACCACCTGTTTCGCATTCTTCAACTTGTCAATGGTGTACTTGGCAATGGTTGGCTTCAAAACACCCTCAGATTTGCCGTCAAGCAACGTCAAGAACGACATGCAGAAACCCTCGTACAACGCCCGCCGTAACCCGTAAACTGCCACAATGTCGCACACGTAGATCAATGTCCGTGTCAACGTACGGATACTGAAGTGCGGTTTCTGGTTGGCGCCGTCGACAATGCGGTTCAGCTCAGCAAGTGCTTTGGCCTCATAGTATAACTCAGCGATGTCTTCGATGGCCCAGTCGTCGCCCACAGCAAACCGCTGAATGTACTTTTCAATAATCGATGTCAAATCCTCCCGGTCGCGGTCGGGTGAATGCACATAGATCTCGCTGAAGCGAGACCGGATACTCAAGGGTAAGTCTCGTTTGCCAACATCGGTGGACGGATTCATGCAGCCAAAAATGCGGAAATCCGGGTGTGCCCGGATGGCCTCGATGTCACCACGTTCACTCAAAAGCACCGACCTCTGGGCTACGTTTTCAGAGAGCAAATCGGCGATACTCTCCAAAGTATCGGGAGAGGCCAAATTGATTTCGTCCAAAAGAAGCCACTCGCCGTTGCGCACGGCCTGCACTAATGACCCCTCGACAAAACTGAACACAAACGAGTTTTCGAGGTTAGCCGCTTGCGCCTCGAATCCCTTCACGTCCTGCAGGAACTGTTGCCACTTGGTAAGAAGCACGGATTTCTCTGAGGCGCCCAATTTGCGTTTCTTCTTTGGACCCCCTTCCTCGGCCTCATCCACGCCTGTATCTTCGGCTTTTTCTAAGATCCCGAAAGCCATTTTTACCGCCTCATTCCATAGCTTGATCACGTTTTTCCACTGACTGCGGTTGTAGCATTTCAGAAGAAGCGCCGAAAACTTGGCGTTTTTCTTTTGCGCAAACGTGGCGAGAAACAAGTTTTCAAACACCTCCTGCAACGGCGTGGCCACGCTCTTGGTGTTGACAGGCTTGTACCCGCCGAGCAAATCGCCGGCCTCAGTTTGCTGCGATACGTTGATGACAGTCAACTTCTTGTGCAACATTTTCGCAACCTCCTGTACAACAGTGGTTTTTCCTGTACCGGTCTCACCCACTAGCAACACCGGCTCCACCATCTCTATTCCCACGCCAATCTGTTCCATGAGGCGTTTCGAGTGTTTTGTGCGGGCGAAAGTCGTGGCACTCGACAGTTTCTTTTTGGACCGCAAAGCCTGGTCGGGCTGGCTCTTAAGTAACACCGCCCGTCCAATCTCCAATTTCGCGTCATCCATGTAAAACGACGGCACGTAGCTTTCGAGATACAAGTTAATTCTCAGCGTGGGCATTTCCAAGACTTCGCCAATGGCGCTGACGAGCGGAGTCAAGGCACCGTATTCGGTGATGGCACTACCGAAACACTCGACGGCTTCGGCGAAAATGTTATCATAGACTGTCGACTCCAAGAGCTGGTCGGCGCTTGATACGCCCTTGTTCTGGAGCATCACGTGGCAGCGCGAGCACCATTTCATCAAGTCACGCGTAGAGATCACGCGCGGGTGCAGGCCCTTGTTGAGCGAGATGAACGACGTCATTGTATAGATGTGGCACACCTTGGTGTAGACGGAGATGAACTTGGCGATCAAATTCTTCAAGAGCGGGAACCGCGTGGCAAGAATCGCGCGGAGCTCAAGGTCACCCGGCGCCGTGACCTCGATCTGCTCCCAAAGCCGGTGCCCAATCATGTCTGGCACACGGGCCAGGTCTCTGTTTGTCCTCACGGTGGAAATAAGCTTGAAATCGCTATGTGCACGAATCACCTCGCCTCTGGATGGGATGCTAAGCTCTCTTTTTTCAAGTAACGTCAACAAGATCGAGAGCACTTCTGTGGGCGCCTTGTCGATGTCCTCCAAAAGCACCCATTTGCCCTCTCTGACGGCAGTGGTCAATACCCCGGACCGCCACTCGAAAGAGCCCGGTTTCTCGCCGGAAGTGTATGTGCCCAAAAGCAATTTGGCGTCGGTTTGTTCGCCCAAATGAATCTTCACAATGTCGTCTTGTGCAGAGAGGTATGTGGCAAGCAGCGTAATCAAAAACGTCTTGCCTGATCCGGCCTGGCCATGCAACATCACGGGACGGTTGTGCTGCACGGCGCGCGCTAAGCGCTGCAACACGGCCACAGCGTTTGCCGTGGGCACGACCTGCTCTGCGGCAGGCACCGGAGCTTTCAGGGTGGTGCCGACCAAAACACCGCATATACTCACCACCAGGCGCAGCAAGTCGCATTTTTCAATATGCACCATGGCTGGATTTGTGCCTTGAATGTCGGCGGGTAACCCAGTGAGGTTTGAGAGCCGCTTAGCTTCAACTAAATCGAAAAACTGGTAGTCAATTTTGTAATTGTCGTCGTATCTGCCGGACAACGAAGCACCCTTTATATGCGTGGCAAGCATCTCATCGCGCGACGCCTCGGACGCATTCAAGAACCGTGCCAAGATCTGCACGGCCAAGAACTTTGCCACAACGAACTCCGTGCCAAAATTGAGAACTTGATAGAGTGTTTGTGGGAGCACGAAGCGCGCAAACCGGCGCGGCTTGTGGGCATAAATTCTGTAAAGGGCCAACAACACAAAGTGCAACTCGGTGGCGGATAACTCGGCCACCACAGATGAAAACAGCTCTGCGAATTTCATAGACGCCATGAAATGCTCGATAAGACCTAAACTCTCGGGGAAAAGGACACAGATGCGCGAGCACGCAAGAAGTATGGTGGCCCCACGCAATCTGGGCACATCAGTATTTTGTTTCTCGGCAAATGCCGCCTCCAAGATATCCACTTTTTCAATCCACCGAGCAACAATCTCAAGAAGAACCGGTTGGTACGCGTAATATACTGCTGGCGTTGTGCGAGAGTGTAATGCAAAAAGCGCCAATCTGTCCAAGTTGGCCAGCACAGTAGAGGCATGGTCATATTTGAAAGGCAGAGGCAATTTTTTCTGGGGAAAAGCCGCACGGTATGCATCATAGCGGGCCGTGGCAGCAGCAAGGTCTAGCTGAACGGCGTGGTTCATTTTTCCCTAATTAATTCTGATTGGTATGTTTTTAGGTCCAGTTAGTTTGGCCGAGATGGCTTTTGAGATGCCGATATGAAAATTCCCGGAGTGCAGGCAGAAGGTGAAAAACCTGCGTGCGATGAGCCCGTCTGCGACTTTGGTTGCAAGCTGCAAATGCTGGCATTTGAACTAACGAAAAAAAAAAGCTTCAAAAGCTAAAAAAAATGTGAAAGAAATTTCATTAGTAACCACATGATATGGCATTCAGTTTCAACCATATCATGAAATTGTGGATCGAGAATCACGTCAAGTTAGCTGTCCACGGACTCATAAATTCTGAAGCGTAACTAATGATATGCCATTCTGATGCATTTCAAGGGAAACCAAAAGTTGATTGACATTCTTTCGCAATAAATAAATACTGAATTTGCAAAAAGGATTTTCATGACAACTATAGTGATATCAAATAATTTCCGCCTCCTTGCTGCTAGCTCGCGAGAGATACTCCCTAAAAAAAATACATTCAAGGCTTAGCAAAAAAAAAAAAAAGTTGAGGAACATATCTCAAGCAAGCCTCATTGTAAGCTTGAGTTTTTCCACTTCTTTGTCTGCTCTTTATATGTGATCAGTGCTGGGCCATACTTCTTTTGAGCCGTTGTGAAGAATAATTTCCTGGAATGAGGCCCAGGGTACATTTCTTTCCAACAAGTTTCTTGCCAGCGAATACAATGGCGCTTGCAAACGCCGAGGCTTAAGGAAGCTCGCTTTTTACACAGGCTCTGGAAAGTTTACATCAAGTCGTACAGGACGAACAGACCTTTTTTCAGAGCTGAATTTTGTGAGCAAACTTGTGGCTTTGATGATACCGAAACTGAAATTGAGGATGCAGACGACCTATTATACAGCTTCATTGAACACCTCAAGATCTAAGTCACTTCTATCGAATTCAAGTTCGCGAGATTTGATGCTAATTGCGACACCTTTTTTGATGAGTTTATGACTATACAAAAGAGTGGATCTACTTTGAAGCCTGAACTTGTTTCAGCCATCTAAATTTGCCAAGAAAATGATCGATTGGCAAAATCAGTTGAAAGTCTGATTATTTACTGCGACCCAAAAAGTGCCGCGGATAGGATGTTATACAAGATATTAGAAAATGAAGTGAGCGCATTTGCCTTGCACGATTCATACGGCATTTTGGATATAACTATCCCGGGCCATATTGAGAAAGTGACCCGATTGTGGCATGATCTTGAATTGCAGAACCTCATTTTTCAAGACTTCAAGTCAGTCACAGTGACAGTTGATGGTGGTCTTGCGTTTCAAGAAAATTTGGCCCATGCAGATTCTTTGTTTCGAAAACTTCTTGCTCAACTCAGGACACACAACAATGAAGTTCGATTTTGAGCTCATAAAATCTACACCTTTGGTCTTCCTGAAGAATGCTCGACGCTACATGAGATGCTTATGCCAAGCCATGAAATGAAAGGACGGTACTAAATAGGAGATCAATCCAAATATGTAACGTGCACGTTCGTTTCGTGAAGACAATACCTTACATTGGAATTTACCACTTTTCTTTCGAACACCATGAACAAATAAAGAAGAATGTGATTATGTTGGCCAAGAGGCTGGGGCTGAGGCCAATGGTTTAGGTGTGTTCATATCCGGCCGTTGAAATTACGAAAAATTTGAGGCTGTGGCCAATTTCAGAACGTACTCGAGCCATGTATAAAAGACAAGTCAGACTCATACAATCTCGTGACAGTCTGAATCTCCTACTGGTGAAGAATGTTGTTGAAGTTTGTTTTGCTTGCAATTGTCAGCTTTGCATCTCACGCCACCCCAATTGAAAACAGAACCACTGAATTGGGTCATTCGCGAAATGCCTCTGATGTGAAACCCGAAAGACTCAATGCAGAATTGGCGGGAAACACTACCAGGTCTCATGAGCTCAAAATAAACAAATTTTGCAAACGTGAGGTCCTCCTCAATGAAACACGAGAAGTTGAACTGCTTTTGAATGAATACTACAATCAGCTCAGAAGGTACATCGTGAACGGGTTTGATGAGCGCAAATTTGTGTTGGTAAGCATACATCTTCGGGAGGAGCTAAATGAGCTCGGGGATATGGTCAATGCATTACCGTGCAATAGGGTCATTTCCGCGCAGCTCAGATTCATCAAACTAGTTTTTCGCATGATGATAAACGCTGTGGAAAGCTTACGCTTTTTTCATCTCGGAAGATTGTCACAATCTGTGGTGAGGGCAATGATCAAGCTAAATCTCCGATTGTTGAGCTTGCACAATTCACATGGAGCGCCTGACCCCAGTTTAGACAAGTATAGTCCGGTCATTACGCGTCTGCGTACCCTCATACAGACGTGGGGCCAATTGTTCAAGACTTTGAAAGATGAGCCGCTGGCAACATGGATCATGTTCAGAGACCAGTATTTTCGAGCGGTGAAGACGCTAGAATTCTTGGAAAGCCCTGCTCAGTGGAGACTACAGGGGTTCAGTCTGGAGTGTATACTGCCGGAATGATTACTCCATCAATCGCGATAGTCGCTGATGACTGGGTTTTCGTAAGTTTTAGCCAGCAACGGGTTGAATGGTCGCAAAGTTCACACGTGCATTCACACCACAATTCGCTGAAAGAGTCAGCACGCAGGCATGAGGGCTTTCGACGCAATTCGAGTCACTCTCGATTCGTTACGAAATTCCAGTCAAAATTTCAGTCCATAAAAGATTTTTCAGTGGATCAATTTTGTGGTCAACGACAGAATTCATCATGTGTTCACGTCCCGGAGTATAAATGACGGGTTCTCCCTGTTTTTCACAAAAACGTATCTCTCTAATAAGCAACATTTCCTGATGATCTTCATGGCAATTTTATACATCTCAATGGCAAGCGTCATCAGCGCATTGGCTAGCACCACAAACAGAGTTCACAGTCCGCAACAGGACAATTATAAGTCTAGCAGGCCAGCCGCTTTTTTAAGCGGATTATTGAATATCGACATATCTCATCCTTTTGACGATTCAAGTGCATTTTCAGGAGATTCGAACCTATCGCCAAAGAGCGAGTTTTCGGACGTAGAGGTTCACAGGTCTTGGCATGCCTTAGACGGATTTTTCAAACGAATTTGTTCTTTCATCAATGGATCAAGGTTTTCTTGGGAAGAGTTTGAAAAAGAAGCGCCTACTCTCGAAAAAGAGCTCGATTATATCATCAGTTCATCGCATACTAATACGCATTACTCCACGAAAATCGCGCAACAACTCTTCTTTGTCCAGGCGTCTTTTCATCAAATGAAGACGTATGTGTCTTTTTTGAAATACTATGAGCGATCCCGCGTCCCCGAAGAGCAACTAATTGGGAAAGTTTACCACCACAACATCCGGCTTTTGGCCATGCGCAATTCCCAGGGTGAGCCTGATCCATACATGATCGATTACACCACAAAAGTGGCGCTTCATATTGAATACTTCAAATTTTGGAAAGCCAAAGCGGAGAAATATGCGCCTTTGCGTCCTGCTATTCAGTGGTTGTTCGACCAACAAATTTCCCAAATACAGAGCTCCATTCGCGACTTGATCAAATTTTTATAGAAGGGTTTTTTCACGCAAATGCAAAGATCACCAAAGTGTTCAACTTTCTGGGTGCTATGATGTTTCGACCATCTAGAGAGAAAAAATGGAGCTCAGAGTTGTCGAGACGATTCTCTCAGAATATTTGTATCTAATTTGATCCATTTAGATAAGATGAGACTTGACGTTAACAGTTTTGTAGCCAAAGAGTACAACAATTCTGGCTTCGCCAGCCGTAATCAAATATATCGAGCCAATTGAAAGAAAGAAAGAAAGAAAGAAAGAAAGAAAGAAAGAAAGAAAGAAAGAAAGAAAGAAAGAAATAGAGAAAAAAATCAAATTCTTCAGAAGCGTGCTGCGAAATTCACGCATGCAGCGTGTTCTCGCAAATGAAATTGGGTGCGAAATGACCACCTCGCCCGAGATGCCAATTCTGTAAACGAACAATGGACTAGGGCACCAAAACAAAACAGCACCAAAGAAAAAATTTTAAGCAAAGGCCAAAAAACACAGAGCCCCTTATTTCATTTATTTTCAGCAATAGGATTTCTTGGTATCAGTTTCATCGACCGCGACATATTCTTGTTATACTGATAAGCACAGTTCAAAACACGAAAGCCATTAGATAGTTTCGCCGAAAATCAACAAACAAAATCAAAGGATGATTTGCAAACGTTTCTCAGTCTCATTGCTCTTGATTGCCAGCCAGGCAATTGCCAAGGGCACCTCCCAAAGTATCCATTCTAGATGTACGTATCCCATTTCACAAA
>JAKTUB010000430.1:0-21960 GCA_030556465.1 Metschnikowia picachoensis | reverse complement strand
AAAAAAAAAACGGGAACGCCCTTTCATGGACAGGCCCCGAGGTGCGGTTGAGTGTGCTTTATTATCGTGCGATTCTGCCGACGAACTTAATACATCTTGCCAGCTTATCTAAAGTTTCGATACAGTTATAACAATCTGATCTTTTGGAAATTTTTCCATAAATCAATGAAAAGATGTCTTTGTAATTTTGAATGATATTATTCTGTTAATAATCACGTGGAAACCAGGTGTATGGCCCACTACAGAAGAAGGTGCCAGTGCCACAGGTGGAGAGCTAGGTACATATTTCTGGCACCCAGTCCTTAATCAGATGTGTCAAGCAAAAAAAAAAAAAAAAAAATTCGAATGGCAAATATCATTCCACTAATTACCTAGAATATTCCAGTCTTTTTCAGTTTTTTCCATGCATTATGTGCACACGGATGAACACGCAAAACACGCTCGAATTATGACGGCACAATGCGCGCAGCTGCCAAGTCAGTCACGCTCCGGCAAAATTATCTCAACGCTAGATTTATAAGGGTATTCACCCGCCATCAACTTTCCTTTTTTTTATCATCAGTTTTCGAAAACCCAATTATACAAACAAAAAAAAGAAAAATACTATATATCAAAATGCCCGGCTGTTGCTCATCTACTAAACCCGCTTGCCAGTGCCAAAAGGCGTGCCAGTGTGAAAAGTGCACGTGCGCCGCTTGCCAGTGCTCCAAATGCCTGTGTGACCAGTGCAAGTGCTAATTCATGATCCACTCGAAAAAATAGTCAATAGTTCATATATAAGTAAATCAGAAATATTTTGCTGCTTCAAATTCTCATTTAAACCGTAGAAAAACTATTAGTCTGTTTGAATTGATCTCTCATGTATCAGGCCATACCTTTATCTATCGAGTTAAACATTGGGTTGTGCACACTCAAATTAATGGATTCTTTAGAAATAATGTGGCAAAGCTTGTCCCAGTCACCTCATTTGCACCCAAAATGGTTGATACGTCACTGTTTGCAACCAGAATTGTAGTTGTGGAGTGAATAGCTGTCTCATGCAGTTTTATCCACAAGTATACTTCTTGCAAGTGATAGAGTTTTCTATGATGCTCGTGCAACATGTCATGTACTTTTACTTAACGCGCTCATCAGCTGTGAGTTTCCATTTGCCAGTAAAATGCGACACTGCAGAGATATACACGGATCTATTCTGATGTGATACTACTCAAAGTAGTGATCCAATAAAAATAAATCATATTAGGAATTCCAAAATTTTATTTCACCCAGATGCCAAGTTAATGCTCTATCCGTAATTTGTCTCTTATCCCCTTCTATGCATATTCCCTGATGACCTACGGCCCGACAGGCTATGGGGCGATAATAGAGGAGTAGATAGTCACACGGTACCAAACAAACAAGAACATTCCAAAAGTACAGTATAAAATACACCACTGTTTTCTTACTGGGGAGAGTCCATTCACAGTTGCATGGTGTTGATAAAAGCCAGATAGACGGTTCAGGCTAACCTGGACATTACCAGATCCTGAATGAAATACTCGAGTAAATAAAACAAAAAATAAGACAAAAAAATAGAAAGAAAAAGGCAAAAAAAACAAAAACAAAAAAACAAAAACAAAACAAAACAGACAAAACAAAAAAAGTCAGACGGAATAGCGCGCCCCGCAATAGTCATCACATGGGTCCAGGCCTCAGGTTTCAGGGCTCTCGTTAGCGCATGATGCTGCCGGGACGACGATTAGCAATCTCAATTGTCACGTGATGCAGTAAGTATGGTGAAGACACGAAAGCAGAACACACGGGGAGCGAGATGAGAAAAGACATTTTGACTCAAATCTCCCCATGGTTCTTAAGGGGGTTAGCGAGACTATAAGCCATGTCCTTAGCTTTATAGACCTGAATATTCACTCCATCAGAACCACGTCGCGTACTAGTGCCTCTTGGCCTCGGCTCACGCGCGCGACGCACGTCAAAAAATTCAAATCACATGGCTCGCGCCCGTGGGCTACGTATAAGTGTGCATTGTGTGGGGCAATATTCATTCAGGTATTATAAATACACCAACTATCCGTCTCTTCGAAACACTGAAAAAGAAAAAAAAAGATTACATCAAAAAGATAGAAGATAAAGGTTTACCCAAATCGTCAATCATTTTGTCTCAGCTTAGAATCTACAACTTATCACACCTTGTTTTATCCGTTGCCACACCATTCGGTAGCAAGTAAAAACTAAGAGAAATCCCTCAGAAAAATGGCATACAACAACACTATGGCGTCACTTGCACAGGTGACGGGATCCGTTGACTACAGCAAAGGCCCCGACCCGAGTTCGCTCATTCAGAAGGAGCGTGCGCTGGCGAAATTCGACATGGAGCAAATGAACTATTTCCTCGAAGGCTCGGCGGAAAAGGCCCATGAGGTGCGCAAGTTTGTCAGTGAAATGGAGCGTGACCCTATTTTAGCCGCCACGACGCATGACTATGATGCCACAAAGGCAGAACATCGGGAGATCACCGTCAAAAAAATCAACCGTCTTTCGCGGTACATTGAGGTGGAAACGTTTGACCAATTAGAGCGCAGGCTCTCGATCGTATCTGTGTTTGACCCCTCTTTCCACACACGGGTCGGCGTGCATCTCGGACTTTTCCTTGGATGCATCAGGGGAAACGGCACCACGAATCAGATGCAATACTGGTTGTTGCAAAAAGAAGCGGCTTATATAAAAAATCTATATGGCTGTTTCGGCATGACCGAATTGGCGCATGGCTCGAACGTGGCTGGCTTGGAAACAATTGCAACCTTTGACGAAGAAGAGGACCAATTTGTCGTGCACACACCACACTTGGGCGCTACCAAATGGTGGATAGGCGGGGCGGCACACCTGGCAACGCATTGTGCAGTCTATGCCAGATTAATCGTCAAGGGCAAGGATTACGGTGTAAAAACATTTATCGTGCCCTTACGTGACGCCGATCACAATTTGATGCCCGGTGTAGCGATTGGTGATATTGGCTCGAAAATGGGCCGTGACGGCATTGATAATGGCTGGATCCAGTTTTCGCAAGTGAAAATCCCGCGCTTCTTCATGTTGCAGAAATACTGCAAGGTCTCCGAGGAAGGAGAGGTGACGGAACCCCCATTGAATCAGTTGCTGTACCTGGCGCTTCTTTTGGGAAGGGTCGTGATGGTAAAAGACGCTTTTCGCTGGTCTGCACGCGTCATCACGATCGCTATACGGTATGCTGTCGGTAGAAGACAATTCCAGGCGGCATTGGCGAAAAAGGGCGATCCGGAAACACAATTGTTGGACTACCCATTGCACCAGCGGCGCTTGATCCCGATTTTGGCATTGACATATGCGTTTTCTAACGGCGCCAATGTCTTGGCAGAGACGTCTGCTAGTACTATGGATGAGTTGGAGCGTGCAGTGGCTGCCGACGACAAAGAACAGCTCAACGCAGGCGTTGACAGGATGAAGTCTCTCTTTATCGCATCTGGCTCGTTGAAATCGACTTGCACATGGCTCACTTTGGCTAACATCGACGAATGCAGACAGGCCTGTGGCGGCCACGGCTACCTGTCGTATGCAGGGTTTGGCAAGGCTTTCAACGACTTTGCCGTGCAGTGCACATGGGAGGGTGACAATAACATTCTTGGAATGTCCGTGGGCAAACAGTTGCTCAAGAAATATGCCGCGGTAAAATCCGGGGAAAAGGCAACGGGGATTCTTGACTTTTTGGGCAAGTATGAAGAGCTTTCGGGAGAAACCCCAGTATTACAGAAACAGGATTTGAACAGCCCAAAAAAAATTTTGTACGCAATACAGACTGCACTCGTACGTGCATGCGCCCGTGCAAATAGCGTATTGAGTCTGAAGAACGGGGACACGGACTACATCGGCGCAGACCTTGTGACTTTGCTGAAGCTCTTGGCACACTTCTTTTTGTTGAAAGCATTCCTCGACAAAATCGATGCGACGAAAGACCAAAAAGACTTGGCGCCTGTGTTGGATTTGTTGGCGCAATTGTATGGTGCTGCAAACGTGTTAGAGGCGTTCTCAGGGACATTTTTGACCTATTCCGTGGTACTGACCGAGGCCATGGCACACAACTCGACAGATCACATTGCGCAGTTGTGCGCTGCGCTTAGGCCACACGTGATTCCATTGACAGACTCCTTTATGATGTCAGACATGATGATCAATGCGCCGATTGGCTACTACAATGGTGACATCTATAAGAATTACTTCAATACCGTGACCGCCAACAACCCAACAACGGACGGCAAGGCACCATATTCTGCAGCAATTGAGAACATGTTGAACCGAAAGTCGCTTGAAGAGCGGCAGCGATTTGAGCACGAGGATGAAGCAGCAGAGATCTTGTCGAGCTAGACTAATCTCTGAGAACTTAGTGTTGTGAAACGTGGAAAAGGGGTTTGGCCCTTCATTTATTCAAGTTGGATCCTTCAAATGCGAGTTTTGCGCTTCTTAATGGATCTTTTGTAAGACTGAACTCAAAGAGACGCCGCTTTTTGGATATCATCACCTAGCAGAGATAAGAAGTGTTCAAAAGTTCCAACTGCGTGAAGAATACATCATAGAAAAGAGTCGATGTCATGACAGTAAGACGCGACTTCATTTTTGGTTTGTCTCTGCATAAAAAAGATCTTCTGAGTTGATTCATCAGCACCAGGCCACCGTTTAAGTAATTTCTTCAATTCATAGGTATATCTGCTTCTATCACGATTTACTCCATCATTCTTATTCACAAGTTCGAATGACCTTTTTGGATTATCTACAAAAGAAAAGCATCCGTTTAAAACCTATTATGTGATGTCGATTTCTGGGAAAAAAACGTAAATTCCTCAGTTTGAGTTATTACCACCGCTCTGGTTACCTGGGCGTCATCAAAGGCATGCTGGTGAAAGAATGTATGCTGATCATGGTCCATCCACGCGCCAGAGTGACTATACACCGCATACCCAGTGTGATAAGATAGTTACACAAACCACCCCGAAACGAAAAGTAGCAGAAACTAGCTAATACGCACTTTGTGAGCTCATTTTGCCCGCAGATGAATTAGACCGGCTCCCTATGCATGTCTTGTCTATAAGCATCAAAGCACCAGGTAGATTCGGCGGAACAGAAGCCTTTTTGGGTACCTGGCCTACTCCAAGTTGGTATCCTCAGGCTTGTAATTATCAAGCACAATACGGTAGATGAACGAGGGCGCAAAACCCCCCACGTTTGTGATGTAAATGTCGATATGTTCCGGCGGTACGTAGTCGCCCAATGGGTTCGTGACCACATCCACGTTTTCCATGAGCGTGGAGTTTGCATAGCTCAAGACCTTACCAGAGTTGCCCACCTCAATCAAATCCTCGCTATTGAATGGGTAAAGTGGCGATAACTTGTAGAGTCCCGCCACGCCAAAAACAGGCGTCTTATGTTCCTTGGCACACTCCACCACATTGGCCACGCCCAGGTTCAGCATGCACCCACCGTTGGCGAAAACTGTGTTTGCACCCAAAATCACTTTCCCCACGCGCGGCATCACGGCGAAAACTGTACTATCTGGGATCAACACCGTCTGGATCTCGTTTTCCGCAAGCGTTTTCACAAACCGGTGCGCGTCCTCGGTGTCGTTGGGGAAGCTCTCGGTGACTAGAACAGTGAAATTACGCTTGGCTCTTGCCTTGATCAAAAACTGTAATACCGTATCTGAGCCGGGAGTCGCGGTCAATAAAAGCTCATTTTCGTGGATCAAATCCGCAGCCATGTTCTCCAACTCCTCCTTGACGTTACAAATCTCATCGATCAAGTCACGAATGCCTTGAATCACGATCGAGCGCATATCACTCAGCTGTTTCTTCAGTAGTTTCTGCTGCGCATGCTCGGCCACATTATGAGTCTGCAAAAGCGAGAACATCAGGCTGATCATGGGAGCTGTGTCCGCGGGATCGGTCTCGACCTCGTCCCTGATGATTGCCAACACTCTCCGTACGATATTACCCGGAACAAACTCACGTGGGCTCGCTTGCTGTAGATTCAAGCCTACTTTGCGCACAACTGTGATGAGTTCGTTGGGGTCGGTCCAACGGGCAGCGGACATGACCCGCATTAATACATGCGCCACTTTCAACGCTATATCTTTATCGCCAACGTGTTGCTTTCGCTTGAGCTCGAGTACGAGCGGCTCCACGAGCGCCTGGATCTCTGCAGAAAGCATTTTTTGTGGGGGTTTAGGGTTTCGTAGTGGCATTTTTCGTGCCGGGATGTAGTAACGTGGTATATGCAGGACATGTAATTTGGGCTGGTGGTTTTAAACACTCTGAATTCTCAGGCGTGTGTGCGGCTTGTTTTTTTTTTTCGTGGATTGAATAAGTGTATACAGCGTAATAATCCGCCGGTTTTCTTTTTTAAAAAAAACGTGTTTTACCTGGTTTTGATGGTGCCAATGACAGTGGCCTGGAATCTGGCCTTGACCTTGACCTGTGCGCGGGTATGTAGATAGACTCAGTTTTGAGAATCGAGATACAGTAACTCGTCACGATTGGTATTTCGTTCGATTTTAATCTGCTTTTTATGAAATAATCGCATTTGGCATGTGATGCAAATGGAGTGGAATTTTCGCAAATGGCTGCAAAACCTGATTGTATTTACATTTTATTATCACTCTTTTCTCATATTTGATTGCAATTTCTTCCATACTTGTCTCACGGCTAAGCTCACTAGGAGTCGGACCCAGCCAGCCGCACTCGCGTCAGTGGTCGGCTCGGCCCATACATTCTCTAAAGGGTATAAGAAGTGGTTAATAAAAAGCTCCAAATTCGGCCACAATTCCATTTAAGTGAGTCAAAAGAACCTACTTCTTATTTACTGAATCTACTACTCGAATTCCGCTTTGTTTTCCGCCCCTAATACTTTATTTAAATGCCGTATGAAGACGCGCTACGGGACTCACTCCGGTGTCTTTACAATGAGGCACTGAAGTTTCGTGTGAACATCGAAATCATTGTGAAATTGGCGAAAAGCCTCAAACTAGACACATTTGTCGATTCCGAGGAAATCCCAGGGGTCACGCGGCTCTCAATAGCGGGTTCTCTTCTCTTGTTAGAGATTGATTTCCTCAACGAAAGTACAGTCTCGAAAGTGAGTCTCTCACTGGGAAATCACTCACTGGAAACCTTACAGAACAGCGACTTGATGGAAAGAGTTGGTGAGAACATCATTTCCGTAAATGATGGGCCTGTGAGCCAGGGCAAAACGGTGACTTTATCGCTTCTGCCGGACCTCAGAACATCTTTCCTCAGAACATCGCTGCCGAAGCTTTCACAGGGTGAGAACAGTTCGGAAAATGGACATCAAAATGGATCTGCTGCAGAGAAGATACTTCTTTCAAGCTTGTCTGGCCCCACACTCGGGTCTTTCCCAAGAAACCTCAAGTATCTCGCTGATATCGACCGTGTTTCGCCGCCCGAGGGTGATTTGATCGTGTACATGGATAACTTGGCCACATACTTGGCTGCAATTCACTATAGGGAGATGCAACTTAATCCAGAAAACTGGCAGGTTGCGGAAGGATTCACAAGCTCGTTCGGAAAAGTTTGCTTAAACGAAGAAAAAACAGAACGTGTTGGTGTATTCCTCAAGTTCTGGCACGACTGTCGTCTTTTGAACCATAAATTCGCACAAAAAGGGATTCCTGAAACGGGGGAATCTTATCTGGCAATACTAGCATTTGAGGAGTCTACACATCCCGCTATAGATCACGTGGCCGAAGCACAGCTGCTGCCGTGGACGCTCCAGGATGCAGCCGGAAATGTAATTCCGCACATTTTCCGTGCAAATTCTAGACTGAGTCATTTGTACGAACAGCAGAGCGTCATCGCTAATGCAAGCTGGAAACTCGTGCTTCGCTTCTCCGAAGCCGTCTTTTTGCCGAAATCTTTAGTCGAATATTTGGGTATCACGGATTATGAATGCTCGAAAGAGCTGGATATCGATCGGTTTTGGAAAAAAGCCTCAGAGCAAGGCGAGCTTCGGTACCGTGCGAACGAAAAACATATCGTTCTTATTTTCGAGGAAGATGCCTCTTTTATCGGATTGCAGTCCATCACACTACCAAATTTACACGTGCTCTCTGACATCATGACTGCGGTGCGCAATCTGATTGTGCTAACTAAACTAATGAGCAGCGTTGCACTTACGAATTGCGAACAATTGCCAAATCTCGAGGCTGAGAGTGACAAAGAGCCCAATGACAGGATCAGAAACTCATTGCACATACCCAATGATGCGGCGGACGAAGAGATATTGGGCTTGAACTCCATTTCTGGGGATTACATCGGTGAAGACATGACAGACCGCGATCTTAAGTTGGATGAATATATTAAGAGTGAGGGCGAGAGCGATCCAATGGAGACAGACGACTTTAAAGACAGCATGAATCCTCCTACTAATGCTGGTCCGCTGTTGGTGGTGGTTTATCAGGAAATATGCTACGGAACCGCGTCTTCAGATTTTAAGCTTTCGATTTCAGATACAGAGCTTGATGTGGATGCACAACTTGTCATTCGAAACGGAGTTATTTCAAGGGAAGGAGATCTCGATATGGACGGCTCGGCGACATGTAAATTTGTGCGTGGCCTTGCTATTGGTGAGGACATACCTCTTAGCCTTGAAGCGTTGAGTTCCTGATAATCTGCATCCTTTCATGGCTAAAATCAGAAAAGGGGTTTTGAAAGAGTGGCCATTCTGAATTTCCTTTCTGTTTGACTGCATCATTATGCCTGCAATTCCTGGGACATTTGCTCATATAGCAGGATAGTTTGCGCTTTGTTCCAGAATGTGAAAGGTGTCATGAAATGTTACGGGAAAAGCCGCTTCTTCAATGGATTTGAAAAAACAGAGATAGATACACCGTTTGGATTCTGAGACAAATCACGACCCTCTGCTGAAGAATTTCACCCAAAATCACGAATAAGTAGTGGCTTTTTGCGATGGGATGTGTCTCATTTAAAGACTGCTGCCACGAATAGGCTCGTTAATCCTCATTCATACATTCGAGAGTACGCAACATCACTTCATGACTCTAGAGACGAGGTTGTCTCATGATTTCCTCAATTTTTCAAACAGAATCTCAGATTTTTTGCATTGAATTAATACAGGCCCGTCTTACCTTCTAGTTGAGCCAAAACTGAGTTTTGTTACTATGTACACTAAAGCTTTACGCCGATATGGATGCTGGCAACGCCAAAAGTCAAGTTCTCATAGCCCTGCTCAGGCACGTAGAAGCCCGCTTTTTCAATCATATTACGGAAATCCTCCTGCTTTGGAAATCTCTGGATGCTCTCGACCAAATACTGGTACGAGTCGCGGTCATCGGCAATCAACTGCCCCATCAAGGGCAACACGCCAAAGGAGTATGCCTGGTACGCATAGTCCACCGCGGGGTTTTCCACATGGGAGAACTCAAGACAGGCGAAGATTCCGCCCGGCTTCAACACCCTATATGCAGTATTCAAACCGGCCTGGATATTGGTAAAGTTACGGATACCAAACGCAATCGTGTACACGTCCTTGGATTCGTCAGCAATGGCGTCCATCGTCTCACCGTTCTGCTCGATGAAAGACACGCGGTCCAGGCCATCGTTCCACTTCAGTTTTTCGTACCGAACCTTCCCCTCGGCCAACATGTCAGGGTTGATATCAGCCACCGTCATGGTCAGCTGCACATCGCCGTACTTCTCCTTCGCATGATCCAAGAGACCGAAAGCGATATCTCCGGTACCGCCTGCCACATCGAGAAAGTCCAATGGCTTCGTAGAGTTGGGACGCATGCCTGCATCCAAACGGTTGATGAAATGGTGTTTCCAGAGCCTATGCACGCCAAACGACATGACGTCATTCATCACGTCGTACTTCAGCGCCACGGACGAGAATACCCCGCGCACCATTTTCTCTTTGTCCTCGCGGTTGACGGTCTTGAACCCGAAATGCGTAGTAGGGTCAGACTTGGGTGCCGAGAACTTCGATTTGGGCGCTTTAGGCTCGTTTTTGGCCGATACTGTTTCAGATGCTTCAGCGTCTTTCGCTGCTTTGGCGTAGAAACGCATGGTAGGAGCCACGCGGGCATGCACAAGGCCACGCAAGGCCAAACGAGAGTTCATTGGTGGTGTTCTTGAGTAGTGGTGAATGTCTCTGTAGAAGATCCAGAAGCGTGCCAGAGTTGGGCCTCAAAAGTGTACTTGTGACCAAAGATCCTATATTAAACGCCAAAAAAACTCTTTACGTCGCTTTTCAAAGTTCTGATTTTGATTATTGATAGCCACTTCACCCAGGGTTCAGGAAAATAGCGGGCACTTTGTTCGTGCAAAAGTATCATCGGCCCATTTACGCCTCACTTCAAGTGCGCGGTGGTGCCACTGCGTAAGTCCTGTCCTGTACGAGCAACAAAGGCATTGGCTTCGAGGGGGTCTGGAAGATTTGGGTGAACATTCAAAAGTGTTTTATAACGTCCTAATTTCTTGATTATTGAATCACGCTTGAATGGGTAACAAAGACAAGAAATACACGAATATTTAAATTTCTAGCTTTATTAAAGTTCAGGAGGTGTTCACCCGATGAAAATCATCTGGCTCTTCTAGCTTTAAAGTGAAAATCATCTGGCTCTTCTAGCTTTAAAGTCCATGCGCACTTTCACTCCAGACTGGCTGAGATTCTATTTCCCGATATCATAATCGTCGACTACTTTGCTTTGCTACACGTTTTTGTGAATAGGGGCGATGCGCGAGTGGCGAGCCAATGAATTGATTTCGAATGAATGAACTTAGAAATTTAGTTTGTAAGTGTTGATGTGGGGGATCTTTTTGTAAATGCGCCTTGCCGGATCGATCCTCAGCTGCTGTCACCCTTCATCTATAGTCTATAGGTTTGCGGGTATTTGAGATGGATTGTATCGAGGTGTGTTTCTTTGACGAACATGGAGAATTGCCTGCTTCGGAAATGTTTCATGATGTGGTGGATAGGTTGAGAGACCAAGTGGAGCTTCCCTCATTTTTGACACGCTTATATCCGTGATTCCCATACAGAAAGGTTATACTAAAGATTTGTATTCTTACATCGTCGACAGCGTCAACTCTACGAGTTTAACTTCCTTTCCGGAAATCGTTCAGTCCGAAGTTGCATCCATGTTAAGCTACGACTACCATTTTCAGCTTTAGCAGACACGGAAGGAAAGCTTGACCATGTTCTGAGCGATCGCTGTAATCAACTGAACACACACTTACTAACAAATATAACAAAACATCAGGTTCTAATTATCGGTTGAGGTCTGTAGTATGTGGATCTTCGATGTAACCAGTCTGGCTTTCTAATCCACTTTAGTGGGAAAGCCAAGGTTTTTTATAGGCCAAGGCAGCCACCATTGTGCGGCCTTTCCATTGTTTAATGCTTGGTCAGCTCTAGTTGGGGCCTGGCGTCAAGACAATAGGAGGTGCATTGCTTGGAAATACTTGTAGTACTTGCCTAAATGGAACACCTAACACAAAACAAGGTTCGTTTGACTGTGTTGTGGGAGGAATTGACTTGTCAGCGGCCTTGGTATGTCGCTATTGGATACAAAGTTAGAGGCCGATCTTTTTCGTTTTTAGAAAAATGACATTCACGCTTGACGCAGCTTCATTATCCTTTACATCCTTTACATTATCCGTACTTGTTCTAGCTTGTATGACAGTCCGGTGACTGTGACGATGAGTATTCCTGAAAAGATCTCAGACTAGCACTGAAAAAAAGTGACCAATACGTTTCCTTCCTAATTCTGCGTATGATCTAATCGTGAAAAAGGTAGATGGGATATATGGGGTTCAGTATCGGTCGCTCTCCTATCTTTTTCTTTTATTGTATTACATTATACTTAGGAACTGCAATTATTCTTTGAGGCCTCAGGCTTGAAAGACTTCAACTGATGAATAAAGAGTGCTTCTGATCTACTCAACCACGAGCGCAAATTCGAGAATCTGCCATTCATGTCGCCGGCCAGATCTGGCTCTTGAGTGTCTTGTGTCAAACTCATCTTTGTAAGTCTTTCGCCCTGAAAACTCACCTCCGAAAATCCCTCAGTTCTTTTCCAACGAACGCTTACAATGCCTCTATGCAATGGCTAGAACGTCTCAATACGAAAACTAACAACAATATCTTTTTTATCTTTAATTTTGTATGTATCTACACACGGAGAGGGCCATGCACTTAAGCCTGGACGATTCTGATAGTGTTGGAGTGGCCCGAGCCTCTGGTCCAGCCCTGGATGGTGACAATGGAGTCACCCTTCTGCAACAAGCCCAATTCGGAGGCCTCGGCCACGGCCCAGCGCAACCTCGACTCAACATCCTCCTGCCAGTTCTCAATCTTCTCCTTTTCGTAGACAAATGGGTACACGCCTCTGTACAAGTGAGAGAAACGAGCGGCCCTAGGGTTTCTCGTCACCATCATGATAGGCACGTTGGGCTTGTATTTAGACACCAATCTACAGGTCTTACCCGAGGTGGACAACACAACAATGGCCTTGGCGTCTTGCTCGTAAGCAGCAGAAACGGCGGCAATGGCACACGTCTCGGTGGTGTCGGTGGGGCGCACAACCAACAGACGGAGCTCGTTGAACAACGAGGTGTAGGAGATGGCCTTCTCGGCAATGATGGCGGTGTTGTGCATCATGGAGACGGCCTCAAATGGGTAGTTACCCTTGGCAGTCTCTCCGGACAACATGACACAGTCGGCACCGTCCAAGATAGCATTACCAACGTCGGAAACCTCAGCACGGGTAGGTCTAGGGTTGTAGGTCATGGACTCCAACATCTGGGTGGCACAGATCACAGGCTTGGCGGCCAAGTTACACTTGGCAATCAACTGCTTCTGCACGACAAACACCTGGGGTGCAGGGATCTCAATACCGAGGTCACCACGGGCCACCATGACACCGTCGGTCTCCTTCAAAATGTCGTCGAAGTTGTTGACACCCTGCTGGTTCTCGATCTTGGCAATGATCTGGATGTCCTTGCCGTCCTCGCCCAACACCTTTCTGATCTCCTTGATGTCGTCGCCGGATCTGATGAACGAAGCGAAAATCATGTGCACGCCGTTCTTGACACCGAATCTGATGTCGGACTGGTCCTTCTCGGAAAGAGCAGGCAAGTCGACGTCGGTACCGGGCAAGTTAACACCCTTGTGCGAGCAAATCTTACCGGCGTTGACCGACTTGACCTTCAAGGTCTTGTCGTCCACAACGTCCAAAACCTCGAACGAAAGCACACCGTCATCCACGTAGATGATTCTGCCCTTGGCGATCACCTTGGTGATGTTCTTGTAGTCGACGTACATCACCTTGTCGTCACACTTCTTGGCGTACGCCTCGTCCGTGGTGAAGATCATCTCGTGGCCGGGCTGGATTGGGTAGTCCTTCTCGTCAACGGTGGTACCGGTACGGATTTCAGGGCCCTTGGTGTCCAAGGCAATGGCCAAAGGACGGCCCTTATAGAGCTCCTCGGACTTGCGGGCATTGTCGATCACCAGCTGGTGGTACTCGTACGAGCCGTGAGAGAAGTTCATACGCACAATGTTGAGACCGGCTTTTCTCAATTTGACCAACACTTCGGCGTTGTTGGTCTTGGGTCCGATCGTGCCGATGATCGACAGGCGGCGCAACGACTTGTCTGGGGTCTCGGTAGTGTCGAGCTGGGTCAACCAGTGCAAAGTGGCTTGAGACATGTTTTATGTGATAAAAAAAAAAAAGTAAGTTTATTACTGTTTAAAGAAGAAAAAGAAGAAAAAGCGGGAGAAAAGCGATGGGCTTGCACTGGTTCATATAGCAATGCGCGGCGGCCGGTTGGATGTCGGCCGGAGTTTCCGGCGCGCGATGTCCGAGCGGTGTATGCAGGATATGCTATTAGAAGAAGAAAATCTCTTCGGAGTGGCTGGGGCCCAAGCGATGATGCTGTAACAAGGCCCAGTCAGTTTTCGTCAGCGCACGTCAATTAACATCCGCAAGGTTTCAAGCAAAAGCTTTCGCTCTCGGAATTGCGAATATCGGGGTTTTTTTGTGTTTTCATGGTTTGCTCCTATAGATATTGTGTAGCTCAAAACATGGATTTTGGGCCTCCGTGAACGCGATAAGCGCATTGTCCTCCGATGAGGCATCGCAGGCTTGCCGCAATATGCACTTATGCAAGGCCCAGGTCCGCACACCCTCCCACCGCACCGTCGCCATATGCACTTGTAAATTCGTTCATTTATTTGCTGTAAGGGGATCTTGCGCTTACAGGGCTTTACGAGCTTTTGTGTTGGGAATTGGTTGGCTGCCCGCGCGTGTATATAGGGATCTGTTCCTCATATTCAAAAATGGTGTACTTACAGATGCTCGATGAGTGGTTCTTGTTCTTTATCGATCCGCGAATAGTACAGGTCGTCGCTTCGCCCCGAGCCGAGCTGTTATTATTTGGAGCGGTGAGGCCACATATGATGGAAACGTGTTTGGCTCAACAAGTGAATTCGGTATGGTCAGTATAAGTTTTTTTAAAAGCACGGAAATAAAAAAGAGCTTTTCATGGCCGCAGTTTTCTAGCTAGGAGTTTATTTATACAAACTGATTTACACAGATTGTTTCATACGGATGTGGCTTTTTTTTTCTGGATTCCGGCTCTATTTGAGAATTCGGGTGCCTTATTTGGGCCTGGTACATCTTTGCTTTCGCCCCCGGTGGTAGCTCTGAGGGGCCAGCCAAGCGAACTAGTGAGACATCGAATAACGACGATATAACAGAAAAAAGACCTCTATTTCTTGAACAGAATGATTAAATTGCCAAGAAATAAGAATTAGGTACTGTTTTAGAATCAGATTTAAACGATTTAAACGATTTCTTCCTGGTTCATCAAAAGCTTATATGTTGATTGACAATGGACATGGTCTTTTCGATTGGTCCGTCCCTAGACGCATGCCTGCTGGGAACGGCGAACGCCATATAAGATAGATGATAGATGATACCATGCACAGCATAATGCGGACAGTTCTAAGCTTTTTCGATATGGTTTCCATTATGCAGATACGAAACCATTCGCATTAAATTTCCTTCGATTTTTTTTTCTCTTTTTTTGTTTCAAACTTCATCTTGCATGCTATTAACTGCCATGGTGCTTTTTTTTCCCGAATATCATATTGAAGGTCTCCCCGTAGTGGCGAGAACTTCATATGGACTGCGAAAATATCTACGCGGCATCGGCGCAAATCAATTCTAGAGATCCATTTTTGCCTTCGAGTACCAGGCAAATCCTTCATTCGACAAAAAAACAATACCAGCATATCTCAATATACATAGCATATTGCCATGGTTTTACCAATAATAGTGGGCCTAGGCGTGACGGTGGCGGCGCTTTCTGGGAAAGCACTTGCGGGATCGGTGCAACGGTTCAACCGGCTTTCGCCGCAGATGATAGCCACGCTAAATAACATTAGGCTAGATGCGCCGGGAGATTCGTCGCTTGGCCGGCCGGTAAATGAATCCTCGCATATAAAATACCTCAAATCGCGGTTCAATAACGCTGGGTTCGAGAGTAAGATGTCGGAGCGTGAAGCTTTGTTGGTTTTGGGCATCGAGGCCAGTGGAATCTCCAATTTGACCCAAGATGTATTGAAACAGCGCTATAGAAAACTCATGATCATGAACCATCCTGACCGTTCCGGCAGCGTGTATTTGTCACAGAAAATCAACCAGGCAAAAGACGTGCTCGAGAACAGTTATCTCATAAAGAAGTAGAGTGTTCCAGAAGAATGGGGTGTTGAGCGAGAACGCCATGACAGGACAAGAGATACCCAAAAGGAAAGAACACGATTACTGGGTTCTCATACGATATTCAAAGTTTTTTTGCTTTACGTTTTAGGTCACTTATTTAACAATTTCCGTCAAGGTTCATCGCATGGAAAGGTCTCTTTCACGAACTTTTGATGTTCTACCGAGCATGAAGCTTTCGTCATATACTGCATTTTGAATGAGCGCCAAAAAAAGGGGAAATTTCCATCGAGCCTGCTCAATCTTCCACGATGCCATGGCCATTCATCGTCTCTGACGCGGTATCATACCCAATTCCGTTCACATCCTCCATTCTGCCTTCGTCAACGCGCAGATCCTTCTTTTTGGCACCCTCGAAGTTTTCCTTGACGCGCAAATAATGCGCTAGCTCTTCAGCACTGACTGATGGGGCCAACTCACTCTGAGCTTTTTGGAAATCTGCCATTGTGACAAGCACATTGATGTCTTCTGGCGTCGCCACATTGTCAAACCACCACCGGCTTGAGACTGCGGGAAGGCCGTCATGCTCGCGCGTTGTATTGAACTCCTTAAGTTTTGCATCCACCTCACCTGCGGTTCGCGTCATGGCATTCAACATCGAGTCGCTGCATAACGCGTAGAAATCTGCGCCCGTAAATGTGAAGGAGCACTTTTCTGCGATCTTTGCCAAATCCACCTCGTCGTGTAGTTTGAATTTTCGGGTGAGTGCCTCGAGGATCTTCGTTTGCTTTTCGTTCGTGTCAGAAATGCCCAAATACAACAATTTATCAAACCTTCCGGGTCTAAGCAACGCCTCGTCAAGCAAATCAGGTCTGTTGGTGGCGCCCACGACAAAAACACCGTCACCATTGGATTCGCCGCCGCTCATTCCGTCCAATTCAGCCAAAAGCTGCGACACAATTCTGTCCATGACACCTCCAGAATCTCCCTGGTTGCCTCTTTTCGGCGCCACAGAGTCCAACTCATCGAAAAAGATTACACACGGCTTTGCGTCTCTCGCCTTTTGGAAAACACGCCGCACGTTGGCCTCAGACTCACCAATGTACATATTTAACAACTCGGGGCCCTTCACGCTAAAGAAATTTAACGAAAAATTGGTGGCAATCGCCTTCGCGAGCAATGTTTTACCTGTTCCTGGCGGCCCGTAGAACAAGATTCCCGAGCGTTTCTTAAGCCCATTACTAAACAATTCAGGGTGTTTCAACGGTAAGTCGATTGTGTCCAAGATCTCGTCCTTGACCAAGTCCAACCCGCCAATATCTTCCCATTTCACGTTTGGGATCCGTGGCGCGCCGATCGAGTCACTGAACTCGTTTCTAGCATCATTTATTGCCTTCTCGAAGTCTTCAGGAATCACAAGAAGGCTGCCGCCATTGCCGATCTTCAAAAGTTTATCGACTTTTGTGTTTTGGGCCTTGGCAGACCTCATGTGCCGCAAAATTGCCATTTGTTTTGTTTTACGCACAATGGATTTCAAATCTAAGGGCGTCAACCCTGCTGACTGGAGCGCTAGTGTCTCTCTTTTAACATCGGGCCGCAAACTGACCTGATAATCATTGAAATCCGGTTTTTTGGTAAATTCTGGCCTGTTCTCGTTCATTCCAGGAATGTTCTCGGTATTACCCGACTTGGTTTCGTAATCAAGAAAAAAATTGATGATGGCCAATCTTTCTTTTTCTGAAGGAACCGAGACCTGGATTTCAAACGTGAGAATCTGCCGCAAAGCGTCACTGACTGAATCCACATCGTTGCTGCTGACAACCAAAATGATATTTTGATATTTCTTTAAGATTTCCTGTATTGCATTGACCACTTTCAACGAAAGCGAAGTTGCGCTAGACGCATTCTGCTCGTTGATGTCGACCTGGGTACATAACGCCTCGATATGTCTGATATAAAGGATATGACGGATCGTACAATGGAGCGATTCCGATTGGCCCAGAAGCTGTTTTTCAATTTTGCCACTCAACAAGCCCACCAGCTTGAGTTCAGCCCCGGGCTTAACGAAATCAAACGCATCTAGCTCAATAAGGTTGATTCCTAGATCCAAAGCGGCGCTTCTAACAAGTGCAGTTTTGCCCACGCCACGTGACATCGAGTGCAAGAGCACGTTTGCACGCATGTCTAGGCATCCAGATGATCTGAAACCCGTCTGGATCACTTGGTAAAATTCTTGTGCGTACTCGAATGTGGCTGGGTTTGCAGAAAACGCCCCTTGAAAGTCGAAACACGGCGGCATTTGCAAGTACTCGTGCCACAGATTGAATCTATTTCCAGGCACGCTGACGAATTCCACGCCTGAAGAAGTAAGGCTCGTCCTCGTGGGGTCGATGCGGAACTGCAAATTGTTGGTATTCTCAGTTTTTTCACCAGAGATATCAACCACCTTGAACCAGGCCACGGAATCCGGCATACCCGTGGGAACAACCTCGTCCTCCTCATCGTCTTTTTGGTCTCCCCTGAAATGAAATAGCGCCCGGGCAAGCGACGCATCGATACACACAGGAAAGAAATCGCCCTTTCTGAAGCATTTCGCGTGCGTGTGGAAAGCTGTTTTCAATTCGGCGAAGAAACTGCGCTGGTAGGCCTTGTCCATAGTGATGGGTGACACCACGCGGGCAATGGTTGCAGAGTTTGCCACTGGAACGGCATCAGTAAGTGTCTTTACTGGGGTGCCAAAAGGGCGCAAACACACCTTTGCATTATCTGATAAGTTGAGGTTCACAAGTAACAACGGCGAGACGTAAACTGTGTCTTGAACAAAAGTCGTATTTGGCTCTAGCAACGTGCATACCTTCACGGTGACAGACTCGTCGTTGAAGTGCATTTTGACCAAGTCTCCGTTGAACACAGGAAAGCTCAATTTCAAAAGATCATGTGTGCGCATGAACACATGTAACTCTGGGTCTTCTTTGGCAAACGGAGCGCATTGGAAGAAGATTCTGTGTGGCAAGGGATGCACATCTAGCATGTATTTTGACGACGGTTTGTTGGTCAGAGATCCCGAATTAAAGACGATGTTCTGAGAAAGATACGCCGATAAGTCGATATCTATGTCGCTGCTTGTAGCCTCAACAACGTGCTTCCTGGAAATATCACTATGCTCGAAAATGTCGCTCATACTGGACTGTAAAAAGACAAGCTTTGTCTCTGTGGTCACACGGCCCTGATAGAACGGTTCACAGAGACTTACTTCGCCATTTAACGCTCTTATGATATCGTTCTGGGCGAGCACCCCTCCGTTCTCGCTAATGTATTCTAAAATAAATTTCTCTCGTACAGTTTCCTCGCTAGAATTGTTTAGGATATCGTAAATCGCCACAGGAACTTTCACAACTACCTTTTCGAGAGCCGGAATAGCGGATTCCTCGATGCTCTGAATCACACAACGATCGAAGGTCAAATCGGCGCCAAAACGCAGCAAATTTGAATGGTTTGTGAGTCTCACCAGGTGCGGCGTCGGCGGCTCATAATCGATCAGCGAAATCTTGTAAATGTTGAACCGTGGGAAATAATCCGGAACACCAATGAAGCGTATCAACACGAAACGGGGTGTACCGCACGATTCCGGCAGAACAGCGTTATTCAGGTCGGGGAAAAGCCGCACGGAAAGGTCCATTGAAACAGAAACATGATTCGTCACTCCCAATGAAAATTCGTTGTGAATGTGCACATATGCACTGGTGGACACCGACACCATATCTGGCACCTCAACGGCAGAAGGCATGGTCGGCGGAAATGCGTAGATCTGTCTTTTATTTAAAAAAAAAGTGACCTCAGTGGGTATGATCCAATTTTTATGCTAAAATTCGAACACAGAATGTGAAAAGGATGCAATCCCGTGCAATTCTAATACAGATTCGATGGTGGAAACTTGAAAAATCCACCGAAATACAAGCTCGGCCTATCGCACCGGCCGGAGTCTGGGGAAAGAATAAGTGCGCGCCCGGGTCCTACTGCCAGCCGATGGTCGACAGCACCGTGAAAACTATAACCAAGCTAAAACTATTATATTATGTTATATATACTTTCAAATTGCTTAAAAGAATGCTATCGCAAAATCAAATCCGGAATATAATTTAAAAAGTTATGAAGAGAGAGAAAGTCATCCACAATTATTGGAAGGGAGCACAACCCGGCATCCGCTCACGTGATACTATCGTAGCCTCTTGATACCACCGTAGCCACGTGATGCTCGTGAGCGCTGATAACTGGACACGTCCGATAAGGGAGATTGGACACATCATCAACTCATTCGCGGGATACGCCTACAGCAGTCCATACAACTTATCGTTCGTGGGTAAGGTATCCCCTTGCCCAGAGTATTCCATCGAAGGAATAATATCCTTATACTTCTGGACTAAGTTCTGTATTGCCTATTGTTTGTGTATGCCATGAACTTTAATGTTTTTTCATGTATGGACACTGCGGAATCGGACGGAATTGACACGGGCTGACGAAAGGCCTGGACTTCAAACAGCCATAAAAGTGAAGTGAAATCTCTCCTGATTTGCTTTTTGTATCAAGGAGCTTACTTTTCTTTTAAGCTCGTACTTTTTGTGGTTATCCACCCTCACAATTTCCTTCTTTGCCTGCTCTGACATTAATACTTACGCGCACAATGACGCATCTGACGGTCAACTAATAACATGTAATAACATGTAATAACAAGAGCGAGCAACTGTCCCTTCAAGTAAGCCAACCCAAATAGTTACGTGTCTTAGGTCACCACCATGTCAGATGGAAGGTTCAACTTTTAAGACGACGACAAACGATGCTAATAGGGTATCCTTCTTTTTTTTTGTTCTAGTATTTATCTGGATCGATATGCAGAGAGGTGTGTATACATAGGAGGACGGCTGAAAAGCTGGTAGGGGTTACGTATTCTTGTGAACTTTTGAATTTTGAATTTTGTTTTTTTGTGTTTTTGCTTGATGACTCTGATTAAGGACCGGGAGCCAGAATTGCTTACCTAGCTCTCCACAAAACGGAATATATAAAAATCCCTAGTCAGCTTCGCTGCCTTGCCTTGCGTTGATATCTTGGCTTGGCTGCGTATGAGAATTGATTAGGTTGTCATCGCCTTAGCGGCTGTACTTTCCCCACCTGCCGCTTCAACTCTCGCAACAGAAGGGTCAGTAATGTGAGCCCGTCCGGTGATTCGCGCCGTCTTTGAGAGTATACCTTCTTGACGGTCTTCACAAACCAATTCAATTTTCGTAAGTTTTCCGATGTTGCGTTGACCGGCGCCAACATCGTATTCTTGTGAACTTTTGAAAGATATGTTTACATCACTTGCGGGGTTTGAGTCAAAAATAAACTCAGGTGAGAATAAACAAGTAAAAAAATCTTCTTTATAATAGTATCACATCCTATCTCTTGGAAGAGCAGGGCATTGTCGTATCAAGTGACTAAACCTCCGGTGATCACTTCATCGCATCATTTGATCGCGATAGAGTTCAGGATTGACCTGGTTAAAGATCTTCAGATGGGGGAGAAACGGTTCAAGTTCCCGTTGATTCGCCTCTCGCCCTCCTTTTCAAACTGCACCAGGATGCCGATAGACTTGGAGTCATCCATGGATGAAGCGATGTATGCCATCAAATGTGACGGAATGGGGTATATCTCTTTTATGGGCTATGTGCGGAAACACAATTCTTCTTTCGCGAAGGCGATTCTTGCTGAGAGTTACGATGAGCTGGAAGCAGAACACTACGATGGCGCAATGAAGACTTTCTTCCAGGCCAAAAGGGTGGAGTCTACGGTTTTTACATATCTCTCGAACGCATCATCGGCGCAAGAAGCGGACTCAACGTTGGGAATGCTTACATTGGCCACCGATTATTACAGAGAACTCTATCAAAAGCCGCCGGATGTTTCTGAACAAGCCATTCATGACTTTCTCGATCCGGTTCGAAGCCGTCTTTCTGCAGCTGAAAGAGTTGAGCTAGATACGCCCTTTGTGGCGGATGAATTATATTCGGCCCTCAGGACAGCGAACATGGCTACGTCTCCAGGGCCCGACGGTATCCAGTTTCCGGTCTTGGAACTGTATTGGGACAAGATAGGACCTATCCTCACGAATGCCGCCAATAATATGATGAAAACAGGTTCCCTACCGG
>JAKTUB010000429.1:0-15429 GCA_030556465.1 Metschnikowia picachoensis | reverse complement strand
GTGAGCTCCGGAGTAAAAAGGCCGACTTGTACCTCCATAGCCCACACGAGGCGGCTCCAGTTGACTTAAGCAAACACCCTAGTTACAAGACGTGCGCCCCAGTAAGTTATGACTTGATACCAGGATTGCCCAACTATGCCCTTGCTTCGGGAGTCTTGTGCGTGTCGTCGATTCTTGCAGCGTTGGTGATCGTATCTAAGAGAAAGTAAGCTTCAAAAGATATGCCCTTTGCGTTGACTTGTGTTTACTTCTTTTACTTATCTATTCATATATGTACATGTTTCTTTCATTGTATACTCAATTCGCCAGAGCCTGCTTTTTCAAATCTTCAAAGATCTTCTCTTGTTCCTGCTCACTATGCTCGGTGTTCAAATATACATTGGGATGCTTCTCAAAATCCTCTGGTCTCAAGACAATAGCGTTGGGGTTTCTTTCACTTGCCCATCTGTGTGTGATTTGCTTTTGCAAAGAGTTGTACAAATAGGCCACATCCTGCGATCTTGAGATTGTGTGGTCCTTGATATCAAATCCAAGCTTTTGCTGCACGAGTTTCGTGAAGGCAAATCTCTTCTGTAAATCGCCAAGTGCTGTGGATGCGTATTTCTCAACTGATATTGCGCTACCATGACTTTCTTCAAAGGCCTTGTTGATGGCATCCGCAACCATTTCTTTAGTCACGGAGGTCTCAATGTCTTGAGGACGCACGACCTTCTCTTTCCATTGCGTGATCTGGAAGCCCGGGATATCCGTCTCAGGGTCGAACGGCTTATGCGAGGGAGAGTTTTGCTCGCTTAAAACAAGAATTTTCGAGTTGGGGTCCACGGCATATTCGTCCTGTTTCTCAATAAGGTCTTTTGTCTTTGAATCTTTTGAACCGAAAATGTTTTGCAAGAAAAGCGAACGCGGCGTAGACACGAAAGCTCGCGTGCCTAGGGACTTTGAAAGAAGACGTCTTGAGATCATATGGTACAAACTTTGGCTAATTACACTCCACGCCGACTCACTTTGAACTTCCATCCAGAAAAAATTGTAGGCCATTACTCATGTGCAGGATGCATAATCTCAATCAAATTTCATACCAAACCTAACTCGTCTAAATGCGTTACACTTTTTGTTATGAAGCGGTTGTTTTCAGCTCTTCCTCAGCTTGATATTTACAACCATTTTTTCTTTTAAGTTCTTTCGGGCTTTGTAGCACAGAAGTGCAACCACCATGACGAGTGCGACAGATCCCATATCCGGACTTGCGCCGGTCGTTAGCCGTTTCGCACCCGTTAGCCGTTTCGCACCCGTTAGCGTTAAAGTGGCTGTACTTGATTGTCCGGCAAAAAGTTCTGGAAACAATTCTCTCTTAGTCGGAGCATTGAACACAGCTGCAGCTGTTGTGCCTGAGCTTGTTGTTGCGCTAGTGGGCGAGGTTGTGATGCCGGAATTAGATGATGTGGACACCGTGACCTCACCCTGCTCACACCAGCCGCTGACGGGGATACAGTTGATGTATTTACACCACGAGCACGTCTCTTCATTATTCTCTTGCCTTTTCGATTTTAGATTCTTGGTGAGGAGTGCGAAATAAACAATGGCGAGCGCTAGACTGGCGATTCTTGCCATGGACCACGCTGCGAACTTCACGGCACCTTATCTTTATACTTACTCAACGGATTCCACCCGTCCAAAAACAACTTCCATGTGGGTGTTTCGGGGTCATATGTGTAAATGCCATTCACGAATACAAAGGATGGGTCTGGTAAAAGGACTATTGAAGTCAAGATTCCCATGCCAAACCCACCTATGTGGGAAAAATTATCGAGACCTGGCAAAAGCCCAAGCACGAAAGACACGATTATTTCCATAACCATGATAATGATGAATGTTTTGTACCTTTTTGTCTGGTAAATATTGGTGTTTTTTGTGCCACAATATATGAACAAAAGTAAGTTCGCAGCAATGATGCCAAACAACGATCCAGAAGCACCAGTCGAGGCAATTCCGTTCGCCGAAAAATTTGCACCAAGCAAAAAGCCTGAGACCCCACTAGCAATGTATATGATACCGTACTTCAAACAGCCAATGGACCGCTCAACCGCAATTCCCATGCTTAGCTGAAGAAATAGATTGAATAGGATATGCAAGAACCCAGCATGCAAAAATATAGGAAGAACAACACGGTAGTACTGGCTGGGACTGTACTCATCATCAACAATTGGGATTCCACTCAAACCGCACAACTCATTTAAGCTACATACGTTTGTTGCAATTGAAGTTGAGTTGGGGCACGGAAACTGGATGGATGTATCCAGAGTAATTCCCAGGAGCTTGTGCATGCAGGGCACATATCTGGCACCCATATTGATCAAAACATATGTGGAAGGGCCGATCATAGGATTAAAATAAGGTTTCTTTTGGAACGGAGAGCCTGTCCAAACTCCCATTTTTACCAATTCCATTATGAAAACGATCACCTGAGCCGTGGTGGCCAAAATGGAAAACCACGGTAGCTTTGTATAATGATATCGAGGAAATCTATTTTCAAGCTTCCGCCTATTACGCTCATTACGAGCTAGGTCCTTTTCTAGTGAAAAATTTTCATCTCTAGCAGCATTCATGTAATTATTTGGAACTTCTGTTCGCGCTGGCACCACCGAGTAGCCTTGGGTGTTTGAGGGGTAAGAGCTCTGAAACGGATCGGGTGTCTGGAAGGAAGCCTGATTTTGTTCAAACGGATTTTTGCAGATATCGGAGAGTTCATATAGATCCGCAGATGCATTTGAGTCGTATCTCTGATTTGCATCCAGAAAAATGGGATGTGAGTCGTCTCGCAGTCTCATTTGGCGAACTGCCTGACTTGAATAGCCATTTTCTATGGGCGAATAAGGCGTCGTTCTATTCAGTCGATTATGACTTGGTGACGCGTAGCCCACGTTGTCTTGAGACGTGTTCAAGCTGTTCAGGCGCCAAACATTCAGTGAATCTGCATTTCCCACAAATTTATCTCTGAAATGAGACATAAGTGGTGGTTTTCTTAGGTGCGTTCTTGTTCTTTTATATATTCTTTTTTTGTCAAAAGGAGCGTTTTACAAAGAAAGGTTAGATCTCGAGCCTTCTTGTACGTAAAATATTAATTGGTTTAGAAATAAAGCCAGGCGAGCACCGGGGCTTAGACATCGTATTTCGAACCGGAACGCGCATCAAGCAGACGGTGGACCCCACTTGAATAGGTTGAAACTTGGGGTGCTGCTGCGGTGCACTGAGACAGGCCCAGACATTGTGATAACGCGTGTCGTCACCCGAGACAATTAAGTTAATTTGGGGTTTTGGGTTTACTCGGGATTTTGAGTGCCAAAGTTTTTTGGCCACCCTCTTGAAACAATTTCGCATAAAATTATACGTAGTTGAATTGTCCATTACCTAGAAGACGACGGTGCAACGGCAATAAGTCATTCACACCAGTATAAATAACTCCCATCTTGTCATAGCCACTTCAATGCACGACATTCTTTCATCGCATATTGGACTTTTACTACATATTTTCGAGTTATGCGAACGTCAGAATCAAAAAATTTTTCTATATTACAGACTATACCTTACTTGAACAAATTAGCGTTAGACAAGGGGTCCACCTTCAAAACCTGCTCTCTCAACTTGACTTTTCTGTCGACAGCAGCGTTAGCGCGAGCGCGGGCCTGCTCGGCAGCTTGCTGTTTGACTTGCGCTCTGGCAAAGTTTGGTGACACGTACTGCTTGTTCTCGTAGATCTTAGGGCCAGAGAACGAGCCTTCTAAGATCGTGATCAAAGTCATGACGAAACGGGGGCCAATCTCGACCAACGATAAGGAGTCTGCTTCCAAGTTTGACGCCTCAGTCTCCTTGAGCTCCTCTGTTTCGGATATCTGATAGTTCCTAACCCAAATCTTGTTGTCGACAATCGAGAAGGTCATCACGTGGTCAACAAATGGCTTAGACTTTCTGGCGTTTGGTGGAACGCCAAACGTGTGGGTAAACATTTCCCTAATGAGCTCATGATGAGCCGAATCGGTGAAGCTCTTATCGAAACTGAGAATGGGCCTGGATCCCTTCAAGCAGTTTCCGGTGAAGTTGAGCTCGTCCAATGTATGCATGTTTTGTACGTAGAATTTCAACGTGGGGCCATTAGGTGGCTTTGAGATCCAGAGATAAAGATCCTGGTGTTTTCTGGCCTCGAAGAAGAAAATGTTGTTACAGTTGTACAATTCAGCAACTTCGTTAAGCTGCCACAAATTCTTTTTCGAGTCGAATTTAGGCTCTTTTCTGGCGTGAGGCATAAATTGCGTCAAGTCATTGATCAAGTGGCGATGCCTGTAAGTGACACCACGGGATGAGATTACCAACACTCGCTGGCGATTAATGTGCTTGGTTTTGTCAGAAGTGTCTTTGGAAGACTTCGATTGCAAAGCTTTGTAGATAGCTGACATGTTGATTTATGTGTCGTAAACAACAGAAACGATGCAGTATTTTTTTCCTCTGGTTTTCGGTGTGAGTACCTCACGATGAGGTTTGGTATATAGGGAACCGAAGCGCATGGCTTGGTCTCGGCTCCATAAAACAGCTAGAGAAAAAAAAAAACTTAAATGAAATGTAACTTAGAGGCTAGAAATGAACTTCTGCATCTGCATAGTTTATGGTAGATAAGAGTCTAGCTCTTTTTATCTTTCTGCCCTAATAAAATAGAGTCGTCCTAAATACTCTCTCATGATTGTAGGACCGAGTCTTATCCCTATCTTAACCGGATTAACATAAAGTCTCAATGTTTTTGAAAGAACTGGTCCATCGATAAGTGCACGAGTCAGCCATTTCAGTCTGTTTGGTCGATTAAATTTCTAAGTCTATACTGAAAAGACTATCGTCCTCGGGCCTTTATTTCACAGATATACTAAACTGGCTTGTGTAAGGCCAGGTGAAAATACTACAGGAAGTCTTGAATGATTAATCTATTTTTTCTATGTACTTTTGATGCCTCGCGAAAAAGAACTCTCAGTTGATTCAAGCATGTTTGGCCAAGAAGTCCTGAACGAACTTCTCCTCTTCAGGGGAGGCAGCGTTGATGGGAGGGTGCACAGGCTTGGCTGGACCCCATGGCTTTGGAGCGACAACAAAGACAACAGATCCCAATGTGGCAAGGGCCAAAATGTTAGGTTGCACGGATCTACCGAGGATTGTGTAAGCAGCACCCATTGTTGATTTGTCGAATAAGTTTCTGGTTGGCAAATTTCTCGTCCATGAAGTTCATGGTGAACGCGGATCTCATTGGGCGTGTTTATATGTAGGAATTTTGCAGCACACTATATAGGTGGTGAAATTGTGAACTAATATAGGTCAGCCTGATGGCGCCTCGGCTGACTAATTCAGCAATCAAAAAGAATGTAAGAAAATGACTATTTCTCACTAAGACGGAGGTTGTTGTTGAGTGACACAATATGCGTTCAAATTTTCTATGATCACCTGACTCGAGTATGAACAAAATTATGTGCCTTTTGCGAGATCCCAAGAAGAAAGGCACACCTTTGTAGCTCTTGTAATTTACTACTTGGTTCCTTGTTTTCAATACGTATTCATTGCCTCAATGACACAGTGTGCGCCACAGTTCATATGACGTGAAACAAAGGCCGCAATCATTTCTACGCTTAAACCGGTCCTTCGAATCTCGAAATACCACGAAATGCGTATCGCACTACCGTTTTAGGTCTGTGGGAATATCCTGAAGCGCAGGGGTATGCTTGTAACCCCCAGTCTCGTGAAGCCCCAATCTAGGCGAGCAGAATGATATAGTATTGCATGATGAATGCGTATGGTGTATATTTGTCTACGAACAGACCCACATGTTCCTTCCCTTTAAATTGCGTCATGTTAGTCTTTGCCGTTTTTCTTCGCCGCATGCCCTTTGCAGTCGTTCCCCCCACTACTCATCATCCCTGTCGCGCACACATGGGCACTTCGAGTTACATCTCTACGTAACGGATCTATCCTCGCGCAGCATCGTCTACCTGCTTTATAACGTTCCCTTGTAACTCATACGCCTGTCTCGTTGGTTCAAGGAAAGGCTGTCTATTGTATTCAGGGCTCTGAATCAAATTTCACGTATCACATTGTCAAATAAATTCCCTTACCCCACCGCGTTCATTGTTTATATGTCCATTCTGGCACTCACTAAGACAAGACTCAACACTGAACTGGACTGCTTCATTAAAGTCCAAACACGCTGCCGTATAATATTCTGGCGCTTTTTGAGATAGAAATCACGCCTCGTCGCCTGGAAGGTATCACAAGATGGAAAGTCAAGGAACAAGGTTCATTCGTGCGCTCTCCAGCAGGCTCGAGTCGATTCTTCCGAATAGAACTGGACATACTTTGGCGGAGGTTGAGTTAAATTCACAGTTCATTATCACAACAAATCTCATACTAAAAAATTGCAAGCCTAATGAACTCAACGGATATCAAGATTTCTTCACTGAGCTCTTGAGTGCCTTGGTGGCAATCTTGGAAAAGCTCAATCTTGCTGCAGACTCTGGGAAACTCATAATGAGAAATGAAAACGTTTTGGCGTCCACTGTCATTCTTACAAGACTTTTGCGCATTATCGCTATCACAAATTGGGATCCAGATCGGAACTATACCCATAGGAAAGGGCTGTCCTTGGATTTCGGAATTAAGTTTGACATAGGTTCCAGCAATACTCGGGACAACTTTGAACTATACGCTCACACGGAACCACCGGCTGTTCACATGGATCTATGCCATGTCCTTGAGGTTCTTTTCACTCTTCTATCACCCGAAATCAATGTTCAAGCACTTGCCGACATTCGGAAGTTCGGGCCGACATATAAAGACATTGATTATTGCGTTTCGCCCCAGGTAAAACTTCCGCCCGAGGAGCTTCGAGCGCAAATTCTTGAAATTGATGCAAACATTCTGGTTGTTTTGCGATATATCGCGGCTTCTAACCAAGCTGACTATGCGAGTTTCTTTAAGCGTGTGTTGTTTTCTTATGTGGAACGAGGCGAGCATGTGCCTCTCGCTGCCCTTCAAAGATATGCTAGTCTGTTGATGTTCGTATACTGTACGCCCAACAACACCAGCTTTTATCTTAAGCTGGTGTATAGCTCGATTCCATTCGTGCGCTCGAATACGTGGAAGCAGCTCCTTTTACACTATGAGTCCATGAACCTACGTACTCAATGTATAAACAAGCCCGGCTTCTACTCGAAGGTGATATACGCAGGAAGTACTGCCGAGCAGGAGTGCAAGATCATTTTCGACTACATCTTCGCGGCATTTGAACACGAGCCCAATGCGAATACTTCGCTCTTTCTGTGGTATGTTATATTGTGTCCATCTGATTTTGAAGAACTTTTGCGGAAATCCAACAAGATCAAACAAGTGTTCAATAAGAGGGTGAAGTTTCTCCATTCCGTCTTGAAAGACTCGCAGGCTCGAGTGAATTTGGATTGCTTCGAGTCTTTGATCAGCATTTTTTTGTTGGGCTCATTATTACCAGAGACCGAGTGTGGCGTTAGGCAGTTCAGTATCCGTTTCCTAGATGAAACATACGATTCACTTGTTAAAATGCGCTCTAAATGTGATACTGACTCACTTCTCGTTCGTTACAGAGTGTTATACCATAAGCTATTTACTGCTGCCATTGTCCTCAAACCAGAAACATACATCCCTTTATTTATTCGTGAGTTTCAGCAAAAGCATGAAAGTCAAAGTGAGATCTTTTATGATTTATCGAAGATACTTGATTCACATGATTTGTTGTCAGTGGTCATGGCTCTATCCTGTCTGCCGCGTTACCGCAACATGTTCGATACCATCATGAAAAGGATAAATGGTAGTTTATCGAACATCATGCATGCATGCACCCAGATTCTTTTTCAGTCGGAACGGCCGATAGGCGCATCTAGACGGATGTCTTATGATCGTCAATCGAAAGCATTTAGCTATATGACCAAATCTCATAATGAAGGAAAATCAAACCCATTCTATTGGCTAAAGCCTTGCAGGAGTCAAGTGTCAGAAAATCATATAGAATTGGTTGAGGATATTCTCAAGATAGCTCTTGAGATATACACCGAAGGGCCTTCTTACTTTTTGCAGTTCAATTTTCTCAAACCGGATGATACAGAGGATCGGAAGGTGGAGCAAATGCTTACATTCTCTAATCAGGTGTTTGCTCCTCTTAGCATGGCTATTTACTTCCGAGCGACAGGTACAAAAAGATTGTTTGGATCGGCTAGCAAGTTGTCCATGAAATTGTTGCAGGTGGGGAATGAGAAAACTTCGTCCGATGAAACACACTGCATTTGCACTTTCATTTCGCATAATGTTATCCACAGCACTTGCGAAGTCATCAGTGAGCTTTCATACCCGGCTTTCAAAGAATACTTTATTTTTTTAAAGACCTTCATGCTGGAAAAAATAGACAACATCGCGAGGGCTCGAGAGAATGCTTACTATCAAAGCAAGTGGGTGCACACTGGATGCGAACGTGTTTGTACGTCTTTGGACAAGCTTTTGATGATCTGCTTGTGTACTCATGACATACAATTTTTTAGCTTGCTCAAGCTATCTATAAAAGCGCATGCATTCGAGGCCCTCGCCACTGAAAATGGTATTCATTGCTATCATAGTTCGCTAGCCGAGTCATTCAGTGATGTAATGGGCGATGACTTGGTCTTCACGGGGTTCGTTTCTCTCCACAAAAGATTCAAAGCTATCCTAGCCGACTTCGAACCCACAAAAGGTTTGTATGAAGCATGGGTGATTATTTACGGCAGATGGGTGGAAATGATTGATAACATGACCGGACTGGAAGATGATACTTTTACTTTCAAGCACTACACCGAGTTCTTATCAACTACCTCTGGCTGTTTCTTGAGGGGAAAAATCTCAGAAACTCGGATCGGCGATCAGGAGGCCGCAAAAGGTTTGATTTCTTCATTTTACGACAGAGCAGTGTCCCTTCTCGATTGTGAGGAGCAATTCATGCGTGTGGTAATTCGAGAGGCTCTCTCTTCAGAGACTCACCCGGATGTCTATCGTTTGATTTACGATAAAATTTTGGACGCCATCAAAAAGATCAGGGATCAAAAGTCGATATCAAGTCAATCCATCTTATTTACAGAAGAAGCTGTCTCGATTTTTTCGTCCATCCTCAGTATGAAGTCTGAGAGTGCTTTGGTCTTGGCGGCATTGTTTCCCGAAGTTGGGGAGATCTTTTTCGACTACGTTAGCATGGTTCCTCGCCTGCCTGATCAAATAAAGTTGAAACTCAGAATATGCAAACTCACTTCTGTGATAGCTATTCAAAAAGAGCAGATGGGAGTTTTGGGTGCCTTGAAGCTCCGGAACTTGTTCGCAAAAACGGTGGCTGAGTGGCTTGACTCTGCTGTCTTCTACGGTATCGACGAATCATCAAAATCTATCGATGCGGTTTCAGTCGGTGGACGAGCCTCGGATTACGAATACCTACAAATTGAGCTTGCAACGGAGTGTTCCAAATGCTTAGCACTTCAACTACAATCGTTGGTGTTGACAGTTCCCGACGGTACGAAGGAAAAAAACTTCGACCAAGCAAAAGATCTAGTCTTCTCAAATTTTTTTTCCTTGTTCTACAAACTATTTCAAAAGTTCAACGGCAATGATCCGTCTCCGTTGATGGTAAAGTCAAAATATAAGATTCAAAACATCACAGATCAGGTTTTGAAGGGCATATCGAACATGCTTCAGTCTAATGTTGGGATCGGGTTGCAATTTGCTTTACCATTAGGATATCACGAAAATCAAAAGATAAGACCTATCTTCTTGGATATATTTGCGACTACTCTTTCGGCTGGGAAATTGAAATCAAAACAGGAAGATATTTCGGACGAAAAGATTCATCGTCTCGCGGAGCTTTATGACATTTACGGCGCTGCTGCTGCCATTGCTTCACCAGCAGAACACAACTTATTGGCGACTTCACTAAATGGGCTTTATGGGTACACTATGGGGCTTGATAGACTATTTTTAACCCTTTTAAAGGTTGAAATGAAAAAGGTTAATCGTGCGTCCGATATCTTTCGTGGCAACTCTACGTTGACTAGATTGATGTCCATTTTTGCCAAGGAATATGGGACACCTTATCTCTCGGTTGTTTTGAGGCCATTTGTGGAGGACATGGTCGAAAATAGTGTTGTTTTTGAAGTTGAAAGAGATAGTGAAGCTGATGACGTCAAACTATTTATCGAATACCTCAAGAAGTTGGTTAACAGTGTCGTGAACTCGATGCCTTGGGTACCCGAGCCTTTTCGGTTCATTTGTGTGGAAATCTTCAAATGCGTGGGTGAAAAGTTTGAGGATGCATCGCTCATTGCCGTTGGCTCGTTTTTATTCCTTCGCTTTTTCTGCCCGGCTATAGTCAGCCCCGAGTCTTTTTTCGATTTGACCTCAGTTGATCCGAGAGTAAAACGATCTCTCATGCAGATTGTGAAGACTATACAATACATGGCAAATGGCTCGATACTGAATTTGAAGTGGAAGTCAATGATAAATGAGTCTGAAGTGATGAACAAGCTAAGTGAAGACATTTTTAGTTTCTTGGGAAAAATTGCAACTGAGAGTAATGGCTCGAGCTATGTGTTTCATCGAATTACTTTGAAACCTCTCACTTGTTTGAGATACATCCATAAGTTTTTCTTCACCTATTTCGTTGAGATCAGACACAACTTTCTTGTTGATGACTCGCTTTCGGACCATAAACTTTTACAGCGAAAGATCGCAACATGGAGAAAGCTTGATAAAATAATGGCCGAACTCGGTAGTCCAAAGCCATCCATTTCTTTGCAGGGAACGAGGTCATACAAAGTGATAGACTCACAATCCAGTCTTGGGAATTCACAATTTGCTGAGTTTATGGCCAAAATGTCTGCAAAAAATATCGAAACCTCGATAGAAGCACCCATTGTGAAAAACGCTGTCTTTCACGACGGAATTCCTGCAGTAGTGATTACGCTCAGGCATATTCGAGAAATCTCTTTTGACGTGGGCACATTGTTGTATTTGGTGCTAGAAAATGTGAGTTCAATTTGGGAGAATCCTTTCTATTGTGTTGTTGATTTGACACAATTTTACTACTTGGGAATAGTTGGGAAGAATTTTGCTTCTTTGTTGAATATCTATGCGCCAAAAATCTTTTTTGCGAATTGCAAGAAAACGTTCTATTACAATCTACCGAGGGCTTCTCACTTGTCCATCATTGAGTCCTTGACAGACTTTAGGCCTCAAAATAAAATCGAGAGCTCGATCAGCTTCTACTCTGAGCAAGATGAACGTGAAGTCATCGAGACTTTGTGTCTCAGTGAATCAACGATGGCCATCCCGCTGGAGGTGAGATTTGTTTGCAATTCTTGCACGCTTTACGAGGAAGACACACATCTGTTCACAAACGTGACAGTAAAACTAGGACGCCTGTGGCTTCTGATATGGTTTGATAGATTTGACTTTCACAGAGAATACACAGCGACGGAAACTGTTGCGCCCGTGGAGGTTCTTCGCTTGTCCGATTTGGCAAGGTGCGAAACCTCCAGCAAAAGTGGGAAGGAAAATGAATTTACACTCTACCTCAACAGGTACAACTACCAAGTAACGCTTATTTCCCCCAAGAGACAGGAGATTTTGAGATTCTTGTATCTCGCTATGCTTCGTTCATCGAAAATGTCCAAGAATCTCGAATCAGCAGCGGACGAATTGAAACTCGAAGAGTCACAAAGGTTTAGTGCAATCGCTCATCTTCTGTTTCATGGCTTATTGCATAAATCTAAAGAGGTCAGGATTTCTGCATCAAACCTTTTGCGGTCTTTCTCGTCTTATTATGACATCACATTCGACGAATCCAGCAAGAACTTTACTAAAGCGTCTTTTCCACTCGATATGACCGACTTTGTGGTCTCTTATTCCTCCAACCTTGCAGATAATTTCCCACAGTATTCATATGAGTTTCTCAAAGCGTTTTTTGCAAACTTTGATAGTTTCGCTCTGGACTCTAAGATTTCTGGAATCATGTACATTTCTCCTTGGGTCGTTAATCTTCATGAGCACATTTCCAAAGACCTTGATGGCATTGAGAAAATCTCATTTGTCGTGCGTCAATTGTGTAAACTTACTACTCGCAATCCCGTCATCTTGCCATTCACCAAAGAGCACTTATGGAAAAGGATTTTTAGAGACATGAGAATGACAGCTATTTTGGTTGAGGAATTGGTGGCTATAGCGATGGATATCGCTTCGGAGAGTGAAGATTGGAATGTCGTGATCTCTGTGTTTTATCCAAGTGTTGAGCTCTGTGGCGAGCTCGTGTCCAGACTTCATGATTGCATTTCCAAGACCAAAACCCTGGACTCTGAGATTGCAATCCAAAGCAACATCCTAGAAATCTCGCTTTTGGTCAAAATTTGCGCGTCCGTGTTTTTTGATTCTTATGTATTTGGATCATTGTACTTGCTGGACGTGTTTTTCTTTTGTACGCTTTTCATTGACCGATCTGATCTCGAGTTTGGTCATGATTTGCAAAGTCTTGTCTTAAACACAGTGCAATCTTTTGCCCGAAAACCATTGCTAGATGAGGGACAGATGAAGCTCATCGGTGAAACCACGGCCTACTTCAGTGGCCAAAGAGCTAAAATGTTGTTTGGCTTGACCACCAAGGAGCGAGGGGCGCATGTTGACTTTTCACAAAACTATGAAAGATCAATATCTTTCGAGCATCTTTGTGACTATTTGAACAATTTCATATCCAACATAGGCTCCTCAGATGACAAGAAGTACTGGGTCTCGCGATGGTCCTCGCTTTCAAAGGACATAGCTTTCAGCGACTCCTTCTTCCAGATGCGAGCATACACGATTGTTTGCACATTAGCTCGTTCGGGCGTGAGTGATTCTGTGGGCGGTAGAATCATGGAGGTGCTCACAGATCAATTTTTTGACAGCCCCGACTCGTATTTTGAGGGTTCAGTTTGTTTTCTTCGGTTGATGCGAGGACTTGCTAAAGATTCGGTTTATTTACCACTCCTTGTGTGGGTGGTGATTGGTGCTATCCTTCTGGATTTTCCACTCAACTATCAAGCCATAATATCGTCCTTGAGTGAGTGCTTAAATATGATGATTTCTGAGGAAGGTTTTGCAAATAATGTGTTTGCATTCAGATCTAATTTGGATCCTCTTCTCGAAAATTATGAACGAAGAGTGGGTATCAGTATCAACGAAAACAACTACGAGTTCGTTATTTTGTTCTTGATAAGCAAAGGGTTGGCTGCTTCACAAACACGGCTTACCTCTGTCATGACGATCAAGAGAGCGCTTTTGAGCAAAGCAAAAAGCATTGGTGACGGTTTTTTAAATCAGACAAAGAAAGGGAACTTTAGCCTCGCCTATCTCCTTGTGCTTTACCTCTCGCTTCTGGACACTGCTTTTCAAGAGTTTATGAGGGAGATTCATTTGGAAGAGACGCCTATGACCCAAATTGGAAGAGATAAAATTCCTCAGGTCTTGCTTGAGGGCTTGTGTCAGCTGTCCCGTCCGTTGCAAATGGCACTTATTATAGCAGCGCGTCTCTTTTCAGGGGATTGTGAACAGATCTTCAGGTATAAGTTCATTGCACTATACGCTAAAGTATTCGAACTTCTGAAGGACTCGGCTTTGTTAGTTCTCCATTTAATCCAAGCAAAATTAGAGGAGTCATTTATCAGCGCTGCATCTAACTCTTACGCCAACGACATCTCGGCACTCTTGATGGAGCTGGTGAGAGATATGCACTACAATTCCAAATTGTGGCAGGAGAAAGTCGACATGCTTCTTCAAGAAGACCACATATCCAGCATCGAGTTTGTGAATACTCATGTTCAGCATGATGAAACAAACGAGTCAATATACCGCATGACACTCGTGAGGCAAATATTCTACCGAAACTTATGCAGTGCCATAGATGGTCTGAAGTTGGAGAGGTACTAGAGAGCATAAACTTGCGTACATTCTATTGCATTTTTTCTGTATAGCCAAAATATCGAAGTAGTTCAGATAGTAGATCATCGGGCGAAATGGCCCTCCATTGCTTTTTGATAAAGTCGGAAAATCGCCATAGTTGCTTGTGCGTCTTCCACTGAGGAATGCTGGCCATTTTGGATTTCAATACCTAAAAGCGTCAAACATAGTTTCTTAAGCGCTGGCGTCTTTCCTCCATTCAGCTTTTTGAAGTCCGGGAACCTTGAAGTATCTCTGATCCGGTGTTTTGGTACCGAGATGTCGAGACAACCCAAGTCATTGTGCACCGCGTGGCCTACCACAACTCTATTGCTTATGATTTCTTCAACCTTTTTTCTCGCCTCCTTGAACGAAATAGCGTTACGCATGTGCTGTGGGGTCACTCCTGATACCCAAGTTCGCCAATTCGTGACACGCCCTTCCGGCTTGACGTATGTGTCTAGTAGTTCCACGCCAAAGTAGTTCACTATGGAGACTCGTGCGAGCGCCGATTCGTCCCCGGGTCCAACACCTACAAACTCACAATCGATCGCCACGAATTTTCCAGGAACACGTTTCTTCTTGTCTGTAAAGTCTACCTGTATCTTGACATTACCAGATTTCACCTCAAAATTTGAATGCGATGGAGATGACCATAGTGCAAATTCTAGAGGCGTGAGGTGTCTGGTTAGAGCCGAGGTAACTACTCCATTTGCTTTTCTGATATCCGAGGCATTTTTGCTCTGATATTTACGCTTTCTTTGTATATTTGCGGTTTTTATTTTGACCTTCGCCGATTTCTCAGGCTGGAGTTTGGAGCTGAGTGCTTTCCAGTTCAGTGAAAGAGCCATAGGCGGGAGGGGTCAGGAATATGTGCAGTGTGATGAGGCTGAAGAAGCCGGTGCGAGCCTGCGCGAAGACCCCTTCCAGGCTATTTAACTTCGAAATTTCATTGTCGTGATCTAATGGTCTCAGGCACATACAAAAAAAAAAGTACAGTATTTTCAGAAAACAACGGAAAAAAATCGCTAGCTTGGTCCATGCCGAATTCTTTTTGTTCCCACAATGGTGAATGACCGCACGGCGACGAGAACGTCCACATAACCTAAATTGTTGTTAAAATGCAAAATATCTTCACGAGATAGTTTCACTTATCTTCGATTGTTGTGACTATACATAGTGGAATACCTTTGCACGAGATTTTACGTCGCATCAATCTATCAATTATCTTTAAGTGGCAAATATCGCTAATTGCGCCATTTGGCTACAACACTTAGTCGTGCCACTGGCGAAAATGTCTTAGAATGTGCTCGCTGAATAAAAGTCATAACTAATGGAAGTCTAGACTTAAATGTTGCTTCTCCTTCGGGACATTTCGTCGACAATCCGATAGACCCA
>JAKTUB010000428.1:0-19162 GCA_030556465.1 Metschnikowia picachoensis | reverse complement strand
AGGCTTATTCAAGATCGATGCAAATTATAATGAGATGCAACCGGCGACCGTTGTGAGTATGTTGCACGTAAAGAGAAAAAGGTCACGTGCTGAAGCTTGAATTTACGCAGTGTATACGCAAGGGCAAATTTTGTATACGCAGTGTATACGCCGGGCCGGTTGTGTATACGCATACGAATACGAATACGCAGAGCCGGTCTGCCGAAAAAACGAAAACGAATACGAATACGCAACCAAATTCCGTAAATACGCGCGAAAAAAAACTTTTACGGCGTAAATACGCTGATTTGTTCAACACTGGCCTGGGCTCAGAGTTGCACAAACGGCCTACGCTACGCATGCGTAGCTACTTTGCGTAGCGTAGCCGCGAGAAATTCTGCTCTACGCATTCGTAGCGTAGCCCGATTTTCACGCTACGAATGCGTCGCGTAGCGTAGAATTTGGGAAGCTGTGTCTCAAAATTCGGGTATGAATCATGAATGATGTCGTATAATGAATAGTATTACTGGGAATAGAGACAGTAAGCAAGTATCGCTAATTACAAACGTAAGAAACTGGTATAATTAGATGAAGTCAGACGTACAAACATTTGCTCGAAAATGAGAGCAAACGAATTCATGGCACTGGTGACCGTGGTCTATTGCCGGAAAATGTTCATAATATCTTCCAGCTCTTCTTTATAATCTGTCGCAAGATCGTGGTCAGTAAATAGCTTAAAGCTTCTTCCTCTCCTTCAAAGTCCGTCAAACCGGCAAGGCTCAGTTCCTGCCCCGCCTCACTTTCCAGACCTGAGTCAGGCATTTCGTTGGCCTTGATGATACCTCGTAACTTGAGTATTGCCAACATCTTTATCGCCTCGGACAGAAGTCTACCCCTCTTTTTTGTCACTATGTTTCCTATACGCGAAAAAAACGCTTCTGAAGGCGCAGACATAGCTGCCACAGCAAAATAGTCCCTGGCCATGCGTGAGAGGATCGGAAAACGGGACTGTTGAGTCTTATAGAATGCTATGACGTCCTGACACCCGGGCTGGCGGAGTTCTCTAAGGTACCTTTCAGATTTTCCCTCATCGAATTCAATTGTTTCCTCGACCCAATGAAACTGAAAACTATCGAATTGCTCGGGAGACTCCAAATTTGGATCATGACTTCTGTTGTATCCTTGAAATTAGTTTTGTACACCAGATAAGCCTCAAGAAAGCGGTCTTTGATCTCGCGGATTTTCTTTCTGGGGAAGAAACACTGTCATAATCGCTAGCACCATTGTGCGCTGCCTTTCTAATGTTTAATGCTTGACCAGCTCTAGTTCGGGTCTGGCGTCAAGACAACCGGAGGTGCATTGCTTGGCAATACTCGTAGTACTTGCCTAAATGGAACACCTAACATGGCGCGTCTGATAATCTAAGGCACGCCATTCAAGGTTCACGCGTTTCCAAGGCACGCTATTCGCGATCTCACGGTTCGAAAATAATGCTGGGCACGCAGACCAGGGGCTGTTCGAAAACTAGCCATTGAAATTCCCTTTAGAACGGTTATCTATCCATATAAAGATTATACTGCATATAAGCTCTACGCTCTCTACGCTCTCTACGCTACGCTACTCCGTAGCTACGCTGAGACCCAGCGTATGCGCTGCGTAGAGTAGAGAGCGTAGCTACGGAGTAGCGTAGCGTATTAAATTTTCTACGCGGCTACGCACTTTTTGCCCATCTCTGCCTAGGCTTACGCACAGCAATTTTCAATGCATCATCGGAGAACTTCAGAAAATTGTATTGGTTTGTAAAGACCGTCAAAAAGATGTCTTAGCATCTAAGAGAGGTATGGCTCACAAAACCGACCCTTCTGTTGCAAGAAATGAAGCGGCAGGTGGGGAAGTACCGCCATTCGGGCATTGACAACCGGATTAGATTTCATACGCAACCAAGCCAAGATATCAACGCAAACGTTTTATTGTTTCAATCCAAAAAAAAATGCAATTTTCATCGGCCGGCCGTCGATTTTCAAAATTGGGAGGGCTTTTCACGCGATCAATTGATGGGTGCGGCGCGCGAGATTGCGTCCAAAGCTTCCTAAACCATACCTTATCTGTCACGTGCCTTAACCCAGTATCCAACTGACCAACACCAACAACCACAAATATACCCCAGAAACATGGGCAACTCGCCATCCCAGCCAAAAATCACCGCTCAAGATAAGGCCATCTTCCAGCTCAAGCAGCAACGCGACAATTTGAAGCAGTATCTGAAACGAATAAATGTCGTGATCGACCGCCAGACCGCATTGGCAAAACAGGCAGTCCAGCAAGGTAAGTTGGACAAGGCCAAAATCTATTTGCGCCTGAAAAAGCAGCAGCAGAGCATTGTTTCCAGCACGTATGCGCAGCTAGAGAACTTGGAGTCGCTTATTGGAACCATCGAGTTCAAATTGATCGAAAAAGATGTGCTTTATGGTCTCAGCCAAGGCAATGAGGTGCTCAAGCGGCTCAATCTGGAAATGAGCGTGGAAAAAATCGATCGTGTGATGGACGATTTGGAGGAGGAGAAATTGAGGGTTGATGAGGTGCTGGATATTTTGGGCCTGGGCTTGACAAATGCCGAGGAACACGAGGTCGAGGATGAATTAGAGGCCTTGGAAAGAGAAGTCACGGGCAAAGCCGGGTCGCAAAGTGATACGAAAGAGGGGATCAAAGGGGATGAAAGTAAACTTGATTTGCCCAACGTGCCATCCTCGGTGCCGGAATCGGCGCCAGAATCTGCAGAATTGGCGAGCTTATCGGTGCCCAAATTGGACCCTCTGGATAGTGTGCGAGAAATTCCAAAAGAGCACACGCAACAGAAACCACTTGCCGCGTAAACCAGATATCATGAAGCTCATGGGATACTTTATGGATTATATTATGAGTGCTCATAATTTTGTTTCTGATATTTTCTTGCCCTTTGCAGTCATTTTAAGTCACACCATATCAGGCTTTTTTGGCCTTTCTCCAGCTGGTTTTAATTCTGCAATTTCAAATAGAACCTGGATGGACTCTTCTTGAAGACATATGTCTTTGCTGCGATTACTAGAATTTCGCGACGATTTGGGGGTTCAGAAAGGTGCCTAAGCCACCTATATTTGCATGATAGGTTACTGCAAGAATTTACCGCACAACAGTGTAACAACTCAACACTCTCTGCAATTTGGCAGCATTAATTACCAATATACGGCAGTTCCAGAAAGATTGCCGCGTTTATACGTCTTATTCAACCAGGCATATGCCTCTATATACAAGCACTCACGCCCTTCCTCACATGTCCAACCAGTCCAAGAACTCAGGGGTGAAGTAAGAGATTATTAAGCGGGCACCAGCGCGTAAGAATCCATGGTGAGACTCAAACGCAATCGCCTTTAAGTCCACCACGCCCTTTTCCGCGGCCGCGTGTAACATCGCGTACTCGCCGCTCACCTGATACACACAAAGCGGGTAATCCTTACAAATTTTCAGCGCCTCGCTCACAACATCGAGGTAGAAAGTCAGCGGTTTGACAATGAACGCGTCGGCACCCTCTTCGATGTCCCTTGCCAAAGCCCTGCGTGCCAAACCAGCACCACCACTGGGCAACTGATACAGCTTTCGGTCGCCATGGCTGGGCAGGCTGCCGGCGATATCGCGGAAGGGGCCATACAACGAGCCCGAGAATTTGGCCGAGTAGCTCATCACCAACACCTTATTCTCCAATTGTGCGCCGATCAACCCACGCTTGATTTCCCTGATACGCCCGTCCATCATGTCTGACGGCGCAACGCAGTTGGCACCCGCTTTGGCATACGCCACGGCGACGGCGCCAATCCGCAACACGGATTTTTCTCTTTTCAAAGTGCCATCTTCGTGCAAAATGCCGCAGTGGCCGTGGCTGGTATACTCGCAAAGGCAGACGTCGCAGAGAATGTAAAGATCGGGGAATTTCTGCTTCAACAAACGGATTGCACGGATCACAGGTCCGTTCGGGTCATCTGCCGGCGTGCCCTCCTCGTCCTTAGCGCCTGGCTGCAAAATCACGCCGAACAAAATTACCGCCCGCAACCCCTTTTCCACCAAGGGCGCCACGTACTGCAACAACTTCTGGATGCCCACGCGCTTAATGTTGGGCAACGCGTCCATCACGGTCTCCTCATCGTCTATATCCAGCACGAAAAGCGGGAAAATAAACATCAGTTTCGTGAGTTGCCGCTCGTTTTGCCATTCACGCGCCAACGGGTGGTTATACCCGCCTTGTAAGATCGACGAGATCTCGGTTGACGATTCTGGAAGGTACGCGGCACGATGCAACATTTTTATGTGTGTGTTTTTTATAGGAAACAGGGGAGTGGGGGAACCGGCGCTGTTGTAATTGGGAAAAGGCGATCTGTATAGCGATAGATGAAGTAATGTAATTCCGAGGTTTGGGCCGGAAAAGGCCGGATTTCGCGGTGCGACATTTGCAAGGCTGATCGGTACGAGCGGATCTGGTGGAGCAACCGGCATATACAGACTAAGGCTGCTGACTCGAAACACGGTAATGCTTCTTCATGACCCAATAAAACGAGGTTTTTGCAGTAAGTTTTTATATTCCTGGAGTGAATAATTTTGATACAGACCCGACTCCGTAATTTCACGAGATAAAAGAAACTTGTTTGTTTCATTGACAATACAGCAGGGGTTCATTTGTTGAGTTTATGATGCGTGATGGATGAGTCATTAACGGCCGCATAGAGTCATAAGGGAAGGGAAGGGGGACAAAATTCGGTTATAATGAAGTTTTGAGTCAATGAAATAATAGTTAATGAAGACTCAAAATAACTCTACTCAAAACCAAAAAAAAGAAGGATATATAGACTAATATGGTAAATATAAATGTGAGATGTGAACCACGCAGATTATGCACTTACAGGGTTTTTTTATTATTGAGTGCGAGTTGCATTCGTGATAATCTTCAAAGCGTTTGCGTTGAAATTCTGTGAAATAGTTTTTGAAAAACGTCGTTTTAGTGGAAAGTGAAATCTGGTCCAAACCGAGCTAGGTAATAATACTTTTAGATATCACAAACGACACAGCTAAGCTTCGTCACCACGGCCAGATGGCTTCTTCGGATCAAGCTGGATAGGCCTTTCTGTATATGCATTTGTTTGGAAAGGATCAAGTGTGCGATTTCAGCAATTTTTCAAAAAAATAATCACGTTTGACTATCACTGAAAAATCACACATGTTCACACATGTGTGTGTTCCTCGGACGCCCTTGTGGTAGGGGGCAGACGTATCATTTTTGAGCACATAACTCGAACCATCAGTCTTTTCAAGCTCTTTTCGAGAGCTTAGGTGAAGATGCTGATGATCAGAAGAAAGAAAGCGACTTGAGTTTCATAATTTTGGTTGCCTAGTTCACGCTGTGATACCCAAAGCCTTGCGCTCGAATGACTGGGCTCCCAATTCAGTCAGAGGAGCATATCTTGGACCGGGAGTTCAACGATCAGGACATAGGATTAAGTCTTTCGATCTTCCCTTAGTGTTTGACACGTTACAAGTGACTTTTGTGGAAGATAGGCTTTTCTTCAGAGAATTCGACTTTGATACTTACCAGCTAAAGAATCATAACAGAATTCTACCTGGCATCAAGAATCCCAATGCAAGGAAGAAAATGGGGGGTCTGACAATGACTCACACCGTCCGAAGCGTCGCAAGCTCGCGGACACGAGTGTCATTTCAGAGGAGTCTGAGTCTGTGGAAAAGGCTGATAGGGTCCTGAGGGATGAGATGCAGATCACGGGTAACGCTCTGCTAGGTGCAATGATGCAAACGGACTCGGCGATGTCGGTGGCGCATTCAGGAACTCAAGATGCAGACAGAGTTGACCCAACACCGATGAGACCACAGGTAACCTCTGGTTCTTTAAGTGGAGATATCGTAAAAGAAAGTGATGGTAACAAAATACAGAACACAAGATCCTTCTTGATGACTCCGACGATAACTTCACTTACTATCCTCATATTATGTCTGATAGTTCTGACTCTGACGAGTCAGTATCTCCTTCCTCCAAAACTACGGTCGAACGCTTCCGTCAGTTTAGCTTTCTTTCGCAGGTACACCCTGTGAGTTCCTTCCTGAACTATCCAGGGAAGGTCAACGCTGCGCAAATCGCACCACTCCAGGTTGTGAAGCCAAGTTTGTGTATCGCGGGGCGATAAGTTGTGCAAATTCACGGACGCAGTGATCAGTTCATCCTCAAGATAATCTGATCCAGATTATGCGGTGTAGGTCATGAAGAAAGAATATCAGTATCAATTTGATCAGCTCCGCCATCCAGATCTGGCTGAATAACACAGGCATAAGAGAGCGTTTCACATAAAAGGCCTTCTTTGGCTAATTCTTAAGTAGATCAATGTTCCTCACCGCGGCATGAAACCCAATGAAACCCATCAGTTCGAGTAAATATGAATTCCTTAAGTCTGGTAACTCTCGCTTTATTCTCTGATGACCACAAGTAATTGTAAACACACGGCTAACCTTCCGTCCCTTGGTAGCCTCTGACTTCAGCGCGTATAGAGCAAAATGTCGTCAAAGCCGACTAACACTCACTGCAAATGGGTCAATCGTTCTTCTCTTTACGGTATTTAACGATCTGTGCCGCAACCACTGCGTTCAACGCAAATGACGTCAGATACCCCAAGAGCAAGACCGCGTCACGTGACCGGTACTTTCGGTAGTTAACAATTGTAGTGAACACACGGAGCAATGACCCAACTAAATTGGCGCCCACACTGATTTCAGATAGATGCTTTGTAGAACGCAAATTTGCGTTTCTTTTGATCTGCGGGATCTTGGCAAATATTGTTATCGGAATGTTGACCACCTGCAACGCCAGAACAAGCCGCCGAGAGGCGATTTTCGTGATAACCACGTAAACAGCCGCAATTGTTAGTGCTGGCTTAAGCAATTGGCGTAAACATTCTCGGCGCTGCTCGTTATCTGGGTGTACTGAGTACGACCCTAAATTTCTGCGCAAACTATAGTACTCGAGAACTAAAAGGAGCGCTATGTTTTGCACGCCAAGCAAAAAAGACTCACCGTAGTTGACAAACGCGTTTCCCTGTTGTTGATTATACGCCACATGTATGAACTGAGCCAAAGTCTCTAAACGAATGGAACCCTTCAGCAATCCCGAGGCCAATTCCGCTCTCTGAACCGGATCTTCCGGCCGGAGAATCTTGCGGATTTGTGGGATTTTGATTACCGATGAGCCAGCGACAATAAGCGCCCCCAATGCAGCAGAAAGGACCTTCAAATAACTTACTGCTTTTGCCTGGCGATATGCAAAATGTAATATTACTCTGTTCGAGACTTCGGGATCTTTGAGCAACCTAAGCACCAAGAATATAGGAGACGACATTATGTCAGCCAGAGAATTAACTTAGGGGTGACAAATATATGTATCAGAGGAGAATTAATATCAGATTTCGGCTTCAAATTCGAGCTTTATACCCAAACAAACTATATCTCTGAAAGCAACTGAACTGGGGTATTTACTGGTTGTTGGGTACTCAATTCAGCTGCGGGGCCTTGTATAGCGGAGAAGAGGGTGACATGCGGCGCGGTGACGTGCGTGGTGAGCCTTTTTTTGTTTTTTTGTTTTTTTTTGTTTTTTTTTTTATGCTAGCACCATAGTCTGGTAGCCGAATTTATAATAATGACAATGCTGGAAATACAGGCACGGACCTTTGTTTTTCACAGCATCTTCGATTCACAACATCTTTGAGCTTGAGAACCTTATAGAGCAAAAGCGCAATAGACTGATTCTCTTGTTTGTTTCTTTTCTTTTCTCCCAGGTAGGTACCAAGCTTCGAGACTATATAGACAAGTCATCCAAAAATCATTATGAGCAACGACTGGTGATTCTCGGGGATTCATGATCTCTTTCGACTGTTCATGAACTTTACGAGAAAGTTGCCACTCCCTAGATATCTGGCATTCTTTCAAAAGACCACACCGATGCGCCGCGGCCCGGCCGACAAGCAAAACTTGTCCAAATCTAAACCCATAATCAACTTTTCTTTTGTTTCGGCTACGTTTCAATATGCTTGTCTTCTGTCTCAGCGGAGTTTCTTTTGACTCTTGACCTGAGCCAATTTCAGCTCCAACACGTCCTTTGTGCTCTCGATATACTTCAAGTTGTCTAGGTGGTAGTTCAACAACTTAACGATCTCTTCCAAAGAATTCTCATTGCTCTTCCCGTTGGGCCCTGCGATGGAGTCGAGCAAAGATTTGTTGAACACGTCACTTACCGAGTTGATCTCACCAACTAATGTGCCCAAGTTACTTCCCAATGAATCTAACCTCTCGTCTAATAATTTAGCATTGTTGTATGCCTTCACGCGTAGCTCGTCGGTGATATCGGATGAGGCTGACGACGCTCCACCGCTTGGGATTAAGGCATTTTCGGCATTGCTCGCCTCAATATTGTTAAGCAAAATCTCGGCTTGTTGCTCGTAGTTGTCCAAAATCCGGTCAAGCTCATCCTGTTGGTTTTCAACAAAGACTAATTGCTGATTTATTCTCTGATGCAAGGCGTCAACCTCCAAGCTATCGTTGTTTAGCTTGGAGATCTCGTCACCGCTCTTCGCGAGCTTCAAGTCCCAGTCTTTCACCTTCTCGGTAAACTTGTCGAAAATTCCGCTTGTGGTGTTCAATTGCTTGGACCATTTCATCACCAAGTCATCCATTGTTTTGTTGTCTAAGGACACAGGAATAGGCTTGACTTCAGTGGGCTTCAAGTTCGGCACATTCTTGCTCTGTTCAGTCTGCCCAGTCTTGTCGTCCTTTTTCTCGGGCGCTTTGGAAGCAAATGAGAGACCCGCGGGTGTCTCGACTTTCTTTTCATCTGCTTTAGCGCCGAATGAAAATCCCGCGGGTTTATCCTCTTTCTTCTCATCGGCTTTGGCACCGAACGAAAAACCTGCAGATTTATCGTCTTTCTTTTCATCTGTTTTGGCTCCAAACAAGGATCCTGCCGGCTTGTCGTCTTTCTTCTCGGCAGGTTTTGCGCCAAATGAGAACCCGGGCGCCTTTTTATTGGCTTTATCATCGGTGGTTTCAGCTGGTTTAGCACCAAAAGAAAATCCGGGTGTCTTTTTAGCCGCATCTGCGGTCTTGTCATCAGCAGGCTTGGCGCCAAACGAGAATGCAGGCTTTGGGGCGTCTTTCTCGTCGGTTTTGGCACCAAAAGAAAATGCGGGTTTGGCAGCATCTTTTTCGTCAGTTTTGGCACCAAAAGTGACAGACGAAGTTTTGTCGTCCTTCTTATCGGCAGGCTTGGCACCGAACGAAAACGCAGGCTTGTCTACTTTTGCGGCATCGTCGGGTTTTGCACCAAAAGAAAATGCAGGAGCAGATGCTTTAGCGGAGGAATCCGTTTCCTTGTTTTCAGCGGGCTTACCTCCAAAGGAGAAAGCAGGCTTCTCACCTTCAGCCTTGTCGTCTTTGTTAGCTCCGAAACTAAAAGCTGGCTTTTCTGTGGTTTTCTCGTCAGCCTTGGCACCAAACGAAAAGGCTGGCTTATCTGTCTGGGTTTTTTCCGCAGCCTTTCCGCCAAACGAAAAAGCTGGTTTTTCTGCTTGTGACTTGTCATCCTTTGTTTCGTCAGGTTTGGAGCCAAACGAAAACGCGGGCTTTGCAGCCTGGGCTGGTTCATCTTTCTTCTCGCTCGAACTGGCACCAAATGAAAATGCAGGTGCTTTTGAGTCTCCGGTCTCTGAAGGTTTGGCGCCAAAAGAGAAAGAGGGCGTAGCGGGCTTCGAGGCTGATTGCGCGCCAAATCCTGAAAAGGGCGTATCGCCAGTCTTGGTCTCGGTGGGCTTGCTTCCGAAGAGAGACGATCCAGAGTTGATTGCAGTAGTGGTGCCAGACGCATTTGCCGTGGCGGATCCAAATGGAGACAGCTTATTCTCTGCCGGCTTAGCACCCCCGAAAAGACTCAGTGCGTTTGTGTTGGTTTGAGCGCTAGAAGAAGCACCGAAAGCCGGTGTAGCGCCCGCGGTAGGGGCACTTTCTGTGCTCTTATTGCCGAAGGAGAATCCAGGGGTGGATGAAGAGCCTAAACTAGGGGCAGAAGTGCCGGAAGTGGCTCCAAACAAGCCACCGGATGCAGGGGCATTGTTGCCTGTACCCAATGTGTTTCCCGCCCCCGAAGCACCGGTTTGCGTTCCAAATAACAGCGTAGAATTGGTCTGTCCAGAAGTGCCAAAGGGGGTGGGTTTGGCAGCCGCAGAAGAGCCGAAACCGGACCCGAAGGCACTCGTGCCCGTCTGCGCATTGTTCTGTGTGTTGTTAAGTCCCAGCTGACCAAAGCTCGATGGCGTGGCAGATGTTGTTGCCGCCGGTTTACTACCAAACGAAAACAGTCCCGCTTGGGCACCCAGGCCATTTTGAGCGCCAGAAAAACCACCAAACGGCAGCTGCGAGGCCGTTGCATTCAGCGCGCCAAACAAGCTGGACCCAGCTGGTGCTGCATTGCTCGTACTGGCACCAAAAGGCAGCGCTGCGGCCGTATTTGTGTTTGCCTGGCCAAAAGGCGCAGCAGGGGCGTTGGAACCTGCACTACCAAATGGAGACGGATTAGCCGCTGGCGCTGAGCTGCCGCCCATTCCAAATGCCGGCTTTTGTCCCGTGCTGGCGCCAAAAGTGCTGCCGAAACCCGATCCCAGATTACCCGCCGCTGGCTGGCCAAAAGGGGATGCCTGCGCGCCGGAATTGTTTGTGCTACCAAAGCCGAACCCCTGAGATCCCAGCGAGTTATTGTTACCTGACGCAAACATGGAGTGAATTGTGTCTAATGGCCTGTTTTTATGTCTGTTTAGCTCTAAATGATGATATGCATCAGGTGAAGTGAGGTGAGATTCAGCAAAGCGAGAAGCGGCTTGTGTGCAGTCTTTGGTTGTGTGGGTTTCGAAACGTATAATGTTAGATAGTGTTTTAACAGCAAAAGTTGTGAAATTTGCGGCGTATTTATCTTAGACCTGTTTTAACTTAGTCTCGGTCGAATTTTCCCAAACGTGATAATTCACGGGGCTCTCCCGGATTGTGGGCAACTGAGGCGGTAGATCTTCACGTACTAAGTCACGTGATTCTGGTTCACGACGAGTGCCTGTCTGTCTTGTACGCCTAGCTAAAGGTAATCCATTTGTTTCCAATAAGCAGCAATTACTTCAACCAATCAATTTTTAGATCACATTCCAGCTTCAGAAAGAAAAAAGTGTTTATTCTCAGGCCAGTTGCTCATTTTGTGCGTTGTAGGAAATTTTGAACTCGCGCTAGCGAACTGGTTTGACATGGAGGTTTAAATGCACAACATTAACCGATTGCTTGCATTCGTGAACAGCAAAACTCAACCAAGAATTTAATTTAGGCGAAGTCAGACAGCGGCAGAAAACGAAACGTGCGAAATAAAACATTGAATGGTCTACAGGCTTTCTTTACAGTCTGATTCAGTCGTTATTCAGTATATACTTGTCTAATCTAGCGCAAAAGGCTTACTTCTTCGTGCCCTGGGCGGCGACGGCGGCAGCACCGGCAGCAGCAGCTTCTGGGTCCAAGTAGTAGGCGGGCTTGGTAGGCTTCAACTGGTCGTCCAACTCGTAGACCAATGGAATACCAGTAGGGATGTTCAAGCCGGCAATGTCCTCGTCGGAAATGTTGTCCAAGTGCTTGACAAGGCCTCTCAAGGAGTTACCGTGGGCGGCAATGAGAACGGTCTTGCCCTGCAACAAGTCGGCGGCAATGGCATCCTGGTAGTAAGGCAACATTCTGTCAATGACCAACTTCAACGACTCCGTCTGAGGCACAACGGCTGGGTCGAGGTCTCTGTAGCGCGCGTCGCCCACCTGAGAGTACTCGGAGTCGGCCTCAATCACTGGAGGAGGCACATCGAACGAGCGTCTCCAGATCTGGAACTTCTCCTGGCCGTATTGCTCCAAAGTCTGCGCCTTGTCCTTACCTTGCAAGGCACCGTAGTGTCTCTCGTTCAATCTCCACGATCTCTTGACAGGCACATACAATTGGTCGGCGGCTTCCAAGGCCAAGTTGGCTGTCTGGATGGCTCTCGACAATTTCGAGGTGTGCAAGATGTCCACCTGGATGCCGGCCTCCTTGATCAACTCACCGGCTTTGGCGGCCTCCTTACGGCCAATCTCCGACAACCGCACGTCCACCCAACCAGTGAACAAGTTTTTCTCATTCCATTCGGATTGTCCGTGTCTGACCAATACAAGCTTAGGCATGTTGTGTGTGTTTATAGGTAGTTAATAACAAATACCACAAGCGAAGAAAATGTGGGCGCGCGGGCCTTATATACGTTCGGCGTTCTGGAAGATTGAAGTCCGACGCTGCCGCACTCCATGCTATGGCCTTGAATATTTTACGGTGGAGCCGTGAGCGAGCCGCAAGGTATGCGCGAAGGGGGCCTGGCCGGACCAGGCATCAGGGGGACAAGAAGAAAAGGGTACGGTGAAAAGGGGTCACTTGATGTTTTTTTTGTACTTTTATTTGATTTTCAGTTTTTATGGCCCTCTTTTCATTCAGAAACGTCACTTTTATTCGGAAAATTGTTACTTCTGTACCGAAAAGGTGACTGTGGCTCGTCCCCCATGGCCTTGCCTACAGGCTCTAGTGTGGCCCTGGAAAACGAAGATTTACCGATCCGCACACCGCTTCAATGGGAAGAGTCCGTGGGGCCACCATTCATGGGCCAATGGCCCGTATTGTTTTTCTTGTTTTATTTTGTTTTATTTTGTTTTATTTTGTTTTATTTTGTTTTGTTCTTTTTTTTGTTTTTTTGTTTTGTTTTTTCAATGTGCAGCCTTACTTTGCATCCTTATATTTGTTTGTTTGGAATGTTCCAGGGTATTTCATGGTCTTTTTGAGCAAATCACACACCCATGCTGTATTGCCGTCCGTGAGTCTGTCATAGACGCATTGGGTAACTCTAATGAATGCGCTTGTGCGGCATGGTGAGTGTTGAGACCCATGCACCTACGATTCGTATCACGAACCATTTTTGGATCGGGCCGCAAATTAAGTACACTCGTTATTGTTTTAGCCTAATCATCTTTCTGGCATTGCTGATAAAATTCTGTTGTAGAATCTGCAACAGATCAATAGTCCATATCTCGATCTTAACATATCACGGCCAAGGAGTGAAGACAAAAATTAGGACTTTCTCCTCCTCGACTATACAAGCTTGGTGTGATTAAGTCTTGTATTTCTTTATGTACAAAAAGTATTTGCGAGGATTGAATAAAGTATCGATAAATCGTTGGGCTAAGTGGAGCTGCGATGGCGGCACATTCGTCTCTTACCGCTCTATAAAATCATGTGACAAATTTTTAATGTCGATTGTTTGGGGGTAGATACTCGGCAGATAAATGGGCATTTGCGATGCTTCAATCATGGAAAAAGGGGGCGAAAAAACCAAGTGCTGAATTTTGTCACAAAACTTGAACTACTGAACCAAAATTATATTTCCAATGACAATCTGACTAGGGATATGTATCGTGCCTTGCGAGCCAAATCGGCGTGATAATCACAGGTATCGAATGATCTTCAAACTTTAGATCTCTTAATCATTCATTGTTTTCCAAAGTTGAGCTTATCTCAATATGGTGTCGATGTTGATATCTATTCAATCACTGGTATGCAGAATCTCAAAAGCTCATCAGCGCTGCGGTCTCCTCGACCTTTTTGTGGTCAGCCGGGTTTGCCGCCAGCTCATAGATCGTGATCACGGGGTCACGTGTAAGTTCTGTAAACTCGCCCCTCAACTCTACTGAATGCAAATGACACTCCTCCTCGTCGCCATATATGCTCTCCACGAATACTGTCAATGTATGCACTCCCGTGAAGACGTGCCTCGGCACGTGATGCTCCACGAAATCCGCCAGGGTCTCTAAAAACTCCGGCACATCTTCATCGTTGTATGGCACACCCACATGGGGATGAGACAATGTGAAATGGGCCTTAGTATCATTTACTGTGTCGAAATCAATGTTTTCTTTGTTCTTCCAGAGCTTGATTGAGCGCGGGCAGTACTTATCGCCGTTGGTGCGAAGAATCATACTATGTAATTTCACGCTGCCATTCAAAAACGGAATATGTATGATTAATTGCTCGTCTGCGTCAGATTTGATCACCGGTTTCGTCTGGAACCGAGTCGAAGGCGTTTTAAAGAGCTTGCGCAAGTCGTCGCGTGGGTTTGCCATATTTAGTGCGGTGACCTGGAAAGAATTGATTTTCAGATTCAACAGCTGGGAAGCATAAGTTTCCCCCGGGGGAACATGGTCGTGTTCATCGTGGCCATGGCCTTCATGACTGTGGCCGCCATGGCTATGGAAATGTTCATTTTCACAAGACATAACAAGGGTGTTTCGGTAAGGAATGTGTGTTTCACGTGTGTTTCATGGTAGTTTCATGGTAGTTTCAGTCTTGGGGCCCCGGGGCATGACATATTGCGGAGGAGTGCGCAGGCCCCCGCGGTATGTGAGATTCGATTTTATTGAACTTATTTATTCATGGGTGTGGATTGACTCTGTATATTATTCATGAAAAATGACTCCCAATAAAACAAAGCTTTTCAAAAGCAAGTGTCTTTAGTTTTGAAACTGGGTTTGGAGATTTCGGCATGTTTTTTGTCACAGAAACTGAACAACAATGAACTTTTCTTAAATGATCATATGATTTTAGCAAAGGTAAGTATTGAAATCCTGTTATAGGGGAAAAGAATAGTTTCAACCCCTTTACATCAAAAGACTTTTTACCTTACTATCATTCGGATGATGCATGCTCTCGGAATACCACAATGTCTTCAGAGACTTGAAAAAATGTTGATAAAGCGTGTTGATAAGATCAAGACCGCGGAGCTCGCGAATTCATCCGTCTAGCCCCTTGAAACAAATATCTGGTCTCTGTAAGAAGCCCTGCTACATTTACGGCCAGGCCCGTTTCTTTTTCACATTTTTTAGCCTGCACACAGCGCAGACAAGGCCATCAGCCAAATCGACGTTAAGCATAGTCGGTTATTACTGCTTTGGGAGATCCAAAACAGCCGATGCCACGGCGGCATGCAAGAAATTTGTAGGACCGCGCAGGCAATGATGGTATCAACATGAACAAAAGACGTTTTCACGTCGGTGGGCCAGTACTGCCCGAGCAGGCACGTGCCGTAGCCAATACGAAACCAATGAAAAAGAAAACACGCTGTTGTACACACTCTCAAAGCAACATGACATCACGGGCAAGCCTACCAGCAAGTATCTCAGCAAGAAAAAAAGCTTATTTGCAGGACAAGCAAGATGCGAAGCCGCGCTATTTTGTATGGCCTGTGTGTACGGTTCTTTTCGTCAGCTTTTTCGTCTCCGTGAGCAATCTAGATTTGTCTCATACTGCAGATTATGACGTATTTCTTTTTACTCACTTGTGCACTCAACGTCATAATGACGTATGCCATAGATCCTGACCAAAACAGTCCCCCTGGAGGGCATTGTCGGGAGGCCCAGGACACAAAATGCAGGCATGTGCATCAAATATACAATAACGTGGCATGATTCTTGTTGCTATGGAACAACTTACATCGTAGAAAACTAAATGCGCAAATACTTTTTGTTTTATGGCCGCGGAATGGCCAGATTGCACAGAGTGACCCTTTTCATGTGCGGGACCACATAAGAGCATGAGCGGTGGTGAGCAAACGAAAAAGCAACGTGCGGTCACAACAGCACTGTGCAGGATGCGCAGCGTGAGCACTCCTTTGTGAGTGAGCAAAAAGTAAAGTGCACGCAAAACATCGCTAAGCCTAATGCACCTGCTCACTGTCTGCAGACCAACACGGAAAAGCTTGAGCTATCTAATAAACGGCGAATGTTATATAAGGATGACGAATTCCCTCTCGACAACTAAATTTTTTAATCATTATTGCCATTCATTAGCATATTTCATTCAGCATTCACAATCATGACTTTCGACAAACAACCAGCCATTTTCAAGATCCACGCCGCTCTCTTTGACTGTGACGGTACTTTGGTCAACTCTACCGGTGCCATCTCCGAGTTCTGGAGAGACTTTGGCAAGACCAGACCACATGTCAACCCCGATGAAATTATCAGAACCTCGCACGGATGCAGAACCTTCGATGTCATTGCCAAATGGTCTCCTGAGGACGCAATTGAGGAGCAGGTGACCGCCTGGGAGGGTGCCATTCCAGACTCTTTCGGCGAGCACGCCAAGCCAATTCCTGGCGCCGTTGAGCTTGTGAAATCCTTCGACGAGTTTTCCAAGAAGGAGACCGAGAACGGTTTGCAAAGATGGGCCATTGTCACATCAGGAACCTTGCCTTTGGCCACGAAATGGTTGAAGTTGATGACCATCACAAAGCCAGACACTTTCATCACAGCCGAGAAGGTTACTAAGGGTAAGCCTCACCCCATGGGCTACAAGAACGCCAGAACCGCTTTGGGATACGGCTCTGACGACAAGAAAATCGCCGTTTTCGAGGACGCCCCAGCCGGTATCACTGCAGGTAAGGACGCCGGTGCCATGATCATTGGTATCTGCTCCACCTACACCCCTGAGAAGGTCAGAGATGCCGGCGCAGACATTGTTGTGGACGACATGACCTCGTTCAAGATTCTTGACTACAACAAGGAGACTGATATGTTCACGGTGCAGGTCTCGGAGTATCACTACGCCAACGAGGAGTACTTGCAGAAGGTTTAAATTGGGAATGTATATTAGATAATTATAGAATATCACTGGGAATTTGACTTGTAGGATACAGGGTTTCGTAAATTATTTGTTGGTACAGGAGCAATAGACTTTTGAGTTGGTGCCTTTTGGTCTGAGCCATCGCGAAAGCATATTCGTGGTGGGCATGATCATACGGGGCAAACACGAGATAAGTAATTGCTGCTTTTTTCTAACTTCGAGTATATGTTTGATGAAATCCTTCTTTAGTAGTTTTCGTCCCCGAAGTGAAATTCATTCACAACAAAAAAAAGCGTTTGTCGCTTTATTGCTCCCCGCTAATGTCGACTTTTTTTGCGCTCTCCATTGCATAGCAATGTTCATGCGGCCTAAACGCGCATGTTGTGTAAGCTGCACAATGGACAGATACGGTACTAATCTCAATCTTCGAGAATTTCCTGCGTGAATCAGACATTCTTAGAGTTTCGGGCGGGTTTGTTGTATGAAGCGGGGAAAGTAGATAATTTACCAACTATGTTGTGCCATACCCCATTCATCGATTTGACGATCTTACTTAGTAGGTACCGATGAGCCTTTGTCTGCAGGAGAATGAATATTCTTGAATCTTATCTGAAACATGCTTAAAAAAATGCTTCTGGAGTTCTATTGAAAACTCGAATACTCAGCCAGCGCGTGGCATTTTTTTACTTCGTATGTGTTGACTCGAAATGAATTTTGGTGATCCATGACTTTTGAACCTTCCAAAGATGATGAAAGCAGGTAATGATTTCGGCTGTTTTTTATATCCTTGAACACTAGGGCATAACGCCCAGATACCCACAGAATCATTCATGGATCCATCGAGCCATATTTCGTATTTTCTGTTCCCAAATGAGTTTTCTGAACTAAAGCCTGCATGCTACTTTCTCTTCTTTGATTCATAAAGCCATTTCTCTCATCTTTGAACGTAGACTCAAAACTAGCTTTTTCCATAAGAATCAGGGCAACCCTCTCAGTCACTCAACGAGAGCAAGTATGAAGGCTGATATCACTAATGCAAATCCAAGCATGGAAATCATGAAAGAAATGGCACAAGCGTGAAACCATTTTGAACCGCTAAATTCGTACGTGGCCCAGTACACAGAACCTTTCCCTTTGTAGAGTTCTCTTGTTGCGATGACCGCAAGAGTGCCTGTCATGAAAAAAAAACTCTCAGAATGCTGGATCTACGCCTTTTACTGAACCTGAATTACATGCTTCATGCATGATGCTTACGAATCACGTCATATTGCAGGTACGACGCAGTCAGGGTATATGCAGTGACCGGCTCGGCATCGCGGCGAGCCCACAGAGTGAAAACTCTGTTGTTTCCTACATACTACATCCATTTCCTACGGGTCTGTGATTATCGCAAACAGCCCCAAGCATATACACCGAAATAAAGAAACTAGTCTTATACCCAACAGACGCTGACGAAACGGAAAATGAGTTGGACTGAAGTCTCACTCTTGTTTACCTCCCAATCAATCCGAAAAGCTTATTTTTTGGCTCATGCGTGACTTGGTTGAAGACCGATTCTGTTTTCTCGGATCACACGAGTCGATCTTTTTCCAAGTGTTGAATGTATTGAATACGTCCAAATGTCTGTTTCTTCCAATTTTCAATTTTTTGCAGTTTGCCAATAGTCGTTGTGGATATTGTGAAAAGTATGCTACCGCCACTTTTGCTTCGCCATAATCTCCTGATTTTCTTAATATAGGGAGCTTGAATATATGGAGCTCTTTTCGGAAGGGCGTGGATTGCCCAAAGACTTTCGCAATTTGAGTGCTAGCCTTAAATGAGACCGATAGTGTGATTTCTGGAATTCAGCGTTTACTTCAATCGAGTAGCCGTGTTCCTCAAAACTTTCGGACCACTTCTTGAAACGGGTCTTCGCAAAGAGCGGTTTGAACAAGAAAATCGGGAGCAGCTGAATGTTCCGATATTTCTTAAATCTGAGATTAGCACTCTCAAAACTACTAGAATATCATGAACTTGAAGGTTCCGTCAACTGGCACATGCCTGATATATATTCATCACTTCTGGTTAGCATATTTGCCACGATGAATATAATTCACTTGTTAAGGTTGCTTGTGAGAATACCATATCACATATCTTGGACTAGTGTTGCATCGTGCATTCCGATACGACGTGAATGTCGTATATCGTTTTCGGATACGGATATACGAATCTCTACGAGGTCTATGCAAGTACGATACGACGATGGAATCCGAAAGTCGTTTTTTTACCAATGTTTTGGGGATGAATCGGTATCAATCCGATGAAAGATAGAAATATAAGCTATTCAAAGGTATTTTGTAATTTCTTTCGAATGTCTGGTAAGTTTCTTTGAAATCTTAGTCTCGCGAGAGCTTGTCAATTCAAA
>JAKTUB010000427.1:0-22118 GCA_030556465.1 Metschnikowia picachoensis | reverse complement strand
ACGATTCTTTGTATACCAAAGACAAATTGCTGAAGATTGGCTACAAACATGACCCAGTTGTTGTGACATACGATGTTAAGCCACATCCCAAATTGCGGGTCAAAAACTCTCTTATTCAACTCTGTGAGACCAAGATTCAGAATGATTTCAAGCTCGATATTCCCATTGTGCTCGATGGTATTGCTCCCTTCAAGGTCACAGGTAAGATTGTCGACAACTTGAACGGTAACACACGAACTTTTGCCATTGATAATCTTCGCGATTCTTTTGTTCGGTTCCAAGATATGAATCTCGATTCGGCGCCAGGCGATGTCTTCACCGTTGGAACGCACACTATTCATTTCGAGACTATTTCTGATGCCAGCCACTGCGAAAGTCTGCAACTTGAGGAGGAGAATACGATCATCGTGTCGGTAACACAAGTTCCCACAATCGCGAAACGAAAAATCAAAGAGCATTATTGTGTGGGAGACCGTGTATCTTACAACATGTCTGGTATCTCACCATTTGTCATCTACTACAGATTCAACAGCGTGAATAGGAGAGCAAATCTGAAACACGATTTCACTCGTTTGGCAACCAAGCCAGGTGACTTGGAGATCATTGCCCTCCAGGATTCTTCCGCGAGTCAGTGTCTTGTCAACTACACCAAGAATGACGCCGAGTATGACCTGTTGAAATTGAGAGTGCACGATTTGCCTTCAGTGGAAATCAGTCAAGGAGACAGTATCATCAGAAATATCCATGAAGGTGACCAGTCTGAAATCACATTCAAGTTCATCGGGACCCCACCCTTTTCGGTCACTTACGTTCGTACGCTTGGTGATGAGTCAGATCAGCATAAGAAGAGAAAAGGAGGCAAGCCACAAAGAGGCACCAGACGTGTGGTCGACACGAAAACGGTTAAGGATATCTGGAGCCACGAGTTCACGGATGTTGTAAGCTTGCAAGGTACCTACGAAGCCATCGAGGTCACTGATGCGTTCTGCCGTGCAAGCAGAGACATACAAGATGTGTTGTGATCGGGGTAAGTTTCAAATTCACATGCGGGAACCGCCTGTGCACATCAAAGACAAACGAGCTTTACAAGCACATGGAGGCATAGGGTCATGAATGCAATTCCTGAATCAAGTCACTGTCTACCGGCATAAATCTAAGCAGGAATGCATCGTCGATAATTCAAATTGATCATAATTCATATATCCGATGGAGCTCTATAGGGGCCCTGAATGCACCAAAGGCTGCTTGGTGAGATGCTTACGCCACATTGGTGTCAACATATCTAGCGGTAATCAAAAAATGAGTTTGTTGACGAGATTGACGACCAGAACGTTTCTTTGGAAAGCGGGGTAAATGTAATCCTGTTGATCTCAGCTTCCGCTTCAACTTATCCAATGTGAGGTGTCGTTGACGCGACTACATATCGGTATATGACTCATATCTTCAAACCAGCTCATTTGCATTCTGGCACTTCCCCTACTGGTTGTAGTTAAGATAGCTTTGATCATCACAAACATAAAATACGTTTTTTTGGACCCTGTTTACCCCTGTTAAACCCTGTTTTCAGTCGCGTTTCGTCAACTCATCAATGATCTTGAACGCTCTATTCATGGTGAATCTGGGCGTATGAACCGCATAACTTGGCGCAGTCTGCGCATATTTTGATGCATACACATTATGTATAGCTGTGGCCAATTTTGTATCCATATAAGTGACCTTGTTGCCCACGTCATGTGTTGTAAGCGCAATATCCACCTTGTTGTATGTGGTTGTGATTGTTGGGTGATGTTTTAGCTTGTGTGAGCTCGCGGCTACATCATTAAGAAACTCCCACGTTTTCAAGTAGTTTTTGAGCGTGTACGATGCTTTAAGATGGATCATTTCCGAATATTCTGACATTGTCCAGTAAGGTTTCGGAAGTACATTGTTGATTGTGGCCAATTCTGTTTGTAAAGCAGCTTTGGAGAGCGCCTCGAGCTCTGGGCGCATTGCCCTGGCAGCATTGGCAACCAAGGGAACATTGATTTTCATTGTGTGACGTGACTAAAACCGAATAAACTTGGATATCTGTATTGATCTTGGTCTATGGCAATCTCGGTGGGTCACGTGACATGTGAGAGCGAGGTTTGGAGCTTCTTTTCGCTTGGTGCTGGGCTGATTATGAGTTTTTTGGGTTTTCTCTTAGAAACATCTTGTAGGGATAACACCGGCAATCGAGTTTAAGATACTTGAACTTGTCCGTATCGAAATATTGATGTACATTGAATGGAGACTGCTATGTGCAGAACGCATCTATGTTGTAACGGAGCGTACATTCCAGCACCGTCACTGACGAAAAAAAAAAAAACCGTCAAAGTCAGTCCCAGTGAAATTGTTTTTTTGAAGTCAAGTAAGAAAACTGTGTCGAAGCGACTCCCACGGCTCACCTCACCAGGATCCAAAGTTTTGTCGTTATTGTCCACTTGTGAGGAGCTAGTTACAGCCTGATCAGCCATAGCTGGAAGCCCAGTGTTGGTCCCAATCTTTATTTGAATTTACTTTAATTTAAATTGTTTCTTTTAGTTTACTATATTTTATTTTTATTCTTATTTTTGTTTGCTTGATACATCTGATTAGTTGTGATTTTTCGGCAATTTCATTCAAACCGCGAAATACAATACATCAACCCCGTCGGGGAAAATTTGCTTCTCGACTATGTGCTAGGGCTTCGCGATACAGTATTTTGTGCCCTTATCACCACTGCTATTGAATCACTTCTAGAAATTTATCACATAAACGGGGGCCTGTCCCATCACACGCTGATGCATGTGCGAGGAGATAGTGTTTGTGAAGAAGAAATCAAAATTCATGGTGTACTTCGTCTGTACGACATCAAATCCACTTTTTCTTCAGCTCTGGGTGAGAATGACAAGAGAGTTCATAGTTTGAGTTGATGTGCTTCAGGTGCAGCGGTCTTGTACGCTTTTTCAAAGATATAAATTATGTGTTATAAGGGGAAATAAAGATTGCAACACCTTAATTTCGCATATGGTCTCCCACTTCACTACTCAGTAAGGCCCTAGAAAGTTTAACTAACGTTGATCGGACGGAAAACAGTGTGATCTTCCTGGAATGGTCGCAACCGGAAGTGATAATTTAAAGAACTACTATTCCTGTCCGGACCAATGAACCCGTGACTCCACCCACTCCGTCGCGTCTGCTTCTCAAACTTTCTGATTCTGGACCCCTAACATTTACACCACTTAACTCTGACAGGTTAGACCAATACTGCTGTGCCACTGCCGTCAAATATGTTGATGTCCATCAATAAACACGGAAGAAACCCAATCATTCCACACTTGGTTAAATTCCGTACCAAAACTCGATTCGAGGAATCTGGATGCATGAGTCATGTCATGTCAATTCAGTTAATCCCCTTTCTTTCACCCTTTTAAGGGTTTTATATATATTCAGAGTTTTGTGGAGATCTTGGTAAGTAATTCTGGCTCCCAGTCCTTAATCAGATGTATCAAGCAAAAAAAAAAAAAAAAAAAAAAAAAAAAGGAACGAAGGAACGAAAGAGCGAAAGAACCCTAAAAGGAAGGCACTCTTTTTGGGCCTTTCTCAGATAAAGATAGTCTGTCCATCAAGATTCAAGATGACTCAGAACCACATTTCATAACCATTGGCCTCACAAGTAGTTCACTAATGCCATACACCAGAGATGCTCAAAAGGACTACGCTACGCGTGCGTAGCTACTTTGCGTAGCGTAGAATTTCGGAAGCTATGTCTCAAAATTTGGGTATGAATCATGAATGATATCGTATAGGCGATAGTATTACTGGGAATAGACACATCAGCAAGTATTGCTAATTACAAACGTAAGAAACGGGTATAATTAGATGAAGTCAGAAGTACAAACATTTGCTCGAAAAAGTGGGCAAGCGCATTCATGGCACTGGTGACCGTGGTCTATTGCAGAAAAATGTTCATACTATCCTCCAGCTCTTCTTCATAATCTGTCGCAAGATCGTGGTCAGTAAGTAGCTCAAAGATTTATTTTTCTCCTTCTCTCCTTCAAAAGCGCTAGTTCGGGTCTGGCGTCAAGATAATCGGAGGTGCATTGCTTGGCAATACTCGTAGTATTTGCCTAAATGGAGCACCTAACATGGCGCGTCTGATAATCTAAGGCACGCCATTCACGATTCACGCGCTTCCAAGGCACGCGATTGGCGATTTCATGCGTCGGGAAGAATGCTGAGCACGCATACCAGGGGTTGTTCGAAAATTAGCCATTGAAATACCCTTAAAACCGGTTATCTATCCATATAGAGGCTATACTGCATACAAGATCTACGCTCTCTACTCTACGCTATTCCGTAGCTATGCCAAGACCCAGCGTATGCATTGCGTAGAGTAGAGAGAGTAGCTACTCAGTAGCGTAGCGTATTAAATTCTCTACGCGGCCACGCACTTTTTGCCCATCTCTGCCATACATTTCAAAAATTAGCAACAAAAAAAGACCAAGAAAACAGAAGAACTCCGCAACCATACCAATATAAAGCGGACGGAAATTTCATCATGAGTGAAACTTCCCGCATTTTTGTTTCTGTTTCCTCACTTCATCCGCCTATGTTCTGCGCCCTGTCTGCGCTGTGCCGTCTTAGGACAGACGCGGCCGGTTCGCACTGCACTGCATCAGCCGGGCCGGACTTCATCAGACAGTTTTTGTTAGGATCCAAATTCCAAAACTCAATATAACACAATTTTGGATCATCAAGTATGGTCTCAGGAATATACATCTGCCACTGGCCTGGACGCAGGTTCGAGTACTCCCGTTGTGAGGTGCTTCTACATCGCAGCTACCATAATGACGTACCATCTGCCATAAGCGTAGCCAGGATGTTTTCGCAGGCGTATCTTTTACTTGAAGAGCACAAGAGGGGCCCGTTCATATACTACAAGGGGGTGACATTCATTTCGCTTTGTGCCGAAAACGATATCATATTTTTGGCCGTGGCCCGCAGAAACGTGAGTGCCCTGCTGGCGGTGACACTACTAGGCCAGATACAGTCACTAATTACCCATTATTTCCAAGAGAACAGCCGCAAGATGGGGAACGAGGATATGCAGCATTTTGCAGGGCTCACGCGTGACGCAATTGTTGATAATTACGCGCTTTTGTTCGAGCTACTAGACGAATGCGTGGACTTTGGGCTCGCACAAGTGACAGATTTCAACATTCTCAAGGAATACGTCAAAATGGAGGTCAATATGGGCAAAACCGCCCAACTCTGTGATCATGACTCCGGCCTGGACTCAGATCCGCCGTCGACGAAGCGTAAAGTGAAACAAGCAAAGAAGCAACAGAAAAACCTAGCCATCAGATCGACCCACAACCAGGCCGTACGTACAGACGTGATCAATGACGCAGCCGCAAGCTACATCAACAGTTCTATCGTGAGAACTCAGGTATCCGCCATCAGCTGGCGCCCAAAAGGCATTTTCTACCCAAAAAACGAGATCTACATCGATATCATCGAGGAATGCGAATTTCTTTACGACCTAGAAACGCAGCTGGTGAAGACTAATCAGATAAACGGCGTATGCTCGGTCCGCTCATACCTTTCTGGAATGCCTCTTTGTAAATTAGGGCTTAATGAAAAATACATTTCTCAAGTCGAGCTGGACGACGTTGAGGAAGAATTGGCCGATACAGAATTCGAGGGTAACCAACTAATAGTCGCTGATGACGAGCAAGATGAAACAGAAAAAAAGCCAAGGTTGATGAAAGTTCCCATAACAAACGTGCAATTCCATCTGTGTGTCGAGCTTTCCAAAGTTTACAAGGACAACTTGATCTATTTCACGCCGCCTGATGACGAGTTTCGATTATTTTCATATTCGGTCGAGCAACAGCGCCGCAAACGAGCCAAGCCGTTGCTTACGGTGCATCCCATCTATAGAGTAGTGGCCAAGGACAAAAAGCTCCAGGTGATGTGTTCGCTCTTCACGAATTTCCGAAAAAAGCTTCACTGCAAGAAAATGGTGGTGAGAATCCCTGTGAATCCCGCGTTTTTCCCACTCGATAACTCAAACGAACACAACTTTCGATTCAAATGTGAAATGGGCGAGGTGCGGTTCAGTGTCGACTCGTCAGAAATCCTTTGGGCAATTGGTGATTTGCCTGGCCTGAGAAAGTGTGTGAAGCTAATGGCAGAAATCAGTCTCTCTGAAACTTCTCATTTGAGCGCGGAATCGTTTGCATCAGCGTTTCTGGGCAAGCCATTTCTCGGGAACAGCAATGGGCGTCCATTAAAATCCACCGAGAAAACTTGGGACGACAGCGAAAATGGCGACTCAACAATTGCGGAGCTAGACAAGTATTATGGCGTGGGCCAGGCGTCGTCCTCTGTATTCACACATCTCCAACAGAGCGCAAACAAAATGATCCATGAAATAGCAATCTCGTTTGAGATGCTGTTGTTTACCTACTCTGGCCTTAAGGTCACTTACCTCAGGGTGGATGAAGACACAATGAAGTATACGTGTTTTCCCTGGGTCCGCTATGCTACGCGGGCCAGCGCGGATGGAAGCAAAAGTGGGCTTCAAAACACACCGGCGGCCCAATTCCGCTTCAAATTGGGGCCATCAAATTTCAGTGTGGCTTGAAGCGCATTTTTATCGTTCCAAAAAGCTGAAAATGAGCCGAGGTATTTACTCGTAGCTAGCCGGTGATTGGTGCATGATCTGGTATATCGCAAATTCCGTGGCGACGCTACATTCCGGCCATTAGCGTGATGCAACTTCGCGCTTAAAGCTTATTCTGACCAGACGCGATTGGCGCTGGGGGTAAGTGTATGCAGGACATACTGATTATATTGCCTAATGCGGTGGGCGCATGGTACCTTATCTCTACTGGGAAGTTCCCGCGACGCGGGCCCCGCCGCTAGCGAGGATACTATGAAATGAAGATGGACCCCGCTTTAAACAAAAACCCCGCATGATACTAATGCAATTTAGAAAAGGCCAAAATTGACGGGACAGGATTTTGGTACGTATCGAAATCAAATCTATCATGATGAATATCTCCAAGTGAGCGAGTTGTTTAACAGATTGTTATATTCAGGCTAATCGCTTCCTACAGTATTTCCCTGAGATACAAAAAACCTCGTCGTCTGATGAGTTCATCCTTTAAACAGACAATTATGGGAACGGAACCCTCAACTTTGATGCATTTTGGAGCACACGCAGAAACAAGAGGAAAAGAACGCCCCAAAGTTGAAGGCCAAGTCCCGCAGTGCGTGTCTAACATGCAAGGCACGTAGACTTCATTGTGACGAAATGAAGCTCTTTTGTCTCAAATGTCTCAAGAAGAAAATCAAATGCGTAGGCTACGCAATTAGACGCAAGTGGCGATCGTTCAAAGAAGTGCAAGTTGCCAGCAATCAATCAGGACCTCAGGAACGGAATCGGTCACGCTATAATCTGTCATACCCGCTTTAGCCATTCAGAAGGAGTATATCGGATATGTCGCCTTGGCTGGATTTGCGGCATTCGCAGAGACGAATTGTGGGCAGCCAAACGCTGCGAGATGCGGAGACACATGCAGAAACGATTCTGCTCAAGGAGCACTTGGAGCCCTCTTCGCTTTCCATACTGGGAAGGTCTACGAAAGAATCAAGCTAACGACCTTCTGGCGAATGGTATCAACCAGATACATTTCACGGCGATGAGCCGTATACCGGAAAAGTGAATTAGATACGTCGCAGCTATAGCTCCAACGAAAGCATTACCCACCGTGTGCCACAATTTCTTCAGCGGTCTTATTCAACTTCAAGTGCATAGGCATCCGAAGCGGCAAGTTTCCCCCCGAGTGCCGCTCAATGGCAGTTTTCATTCGCTCGCTGGAGCCGGGGATGAAATCTGCTCGCCCTCTAGATGATAGCCTCCATGTTGGGTTAAATCAGTCACCCGGATTGGAATTCACCAAACCACATTCGCCGCGAATTGCTGAACTCACTCAAATTCCAAGCACCTGGCAGCTTCAACATGTGCCACAGCCGCCTGCATATACGCCGGCGCCTGATGTCAGGGAGCCAATTGCAGATTTGAACATGACCCCATCACTCTCTGCGCTCTTGAACTTTGTTTTTACAACCCGTAATGACGCATTTCCGTTGAGTCAATTTCCCCGACTCGGCTCTCAGTCCGCTAGATCTTTGCTCTTCTCATGCTTCTCAGTGACGACGTGCGCAGGTCGAGCATCGTAGATAATGAGACTGAAGATGTTAAGAGTGCCGTTAAAGTCAGAAATCGGAGCACGTTGTTGAATGATGTGGGTAGCCAGCTCGTGCGGCTCGAATCTCGGTCAGCCTTGATCACTCGTCTGGGCTCGAACGAAAGCTTGCTTAAAACGTCGGAACACCAGCAGATCTTGTATCTTTATTCGACATATATGTGCAGCATAATGTCGATCAAATCAGTTGTTGCAGGGAATCCATGGCGGAGCATAAACTTGTCCATTGCCGGCGAATACCCATACTCGTTCAACTCTATTGCGTCCATGGTCCTGATACATTTAACGAAGAAAGCGCGCCTTGTGTTCCGGTCAAAAGGCTACTGGTCTTTCCATGCTCGAAATTGGGGAAATGTCAGAGGATCATCTACCCGCAGATGTTACACTGGCCACGTGTTTAAACTGACTAAACTGACTGTCAGTGAATGCTGGCATACACACACTTCCAGTGGTGTTGCCCATTTGAAAGGCGCTAAAAGCATGATTCAGGAAGTATCGAGCATAATCACGCCGTATTCCGACTCATTATAGTAAATACGGAAGCATTTTCCGTGACAACAACTCCAATAAAAGCTTGTGCTTGTGACAGACGATGAATGACGCAAAATGGAAGATCTTAGCGTCTCTACTGGTGATGGTCTGAGTGAAAAAAATGGCCTTTTCATTCCTAAGATAATCAAGAGTTTGTTCAATGAATGGATATATTTCGAGATGCTTTTGCAGACGAGTAGTTAAAGCGGGCACACCAACACAGGTATTGACCTTGTGGCAATTGTCACGAATGGCATACAAACAAATCAAAAGAAGAGACTGGACGGGAATATCTTGAAACTATGGGGAGTTTGCTCGAGTATATCGGACTGGAATCCAGCGACCAAATGAGACATGGCTTTTTCGTCCTTGAGAACTTGGACGCAATGCTTCAACATAAGGAATGCGTGGACTTATTGGCTGTATGTAGTTGCTTTTCCTGATAATGGGCAAAATTGCGAATTTGATATCAAAAGTGGGCAGATAGCAGGAAAACGATAATAAAGCAAGAAAGAAGTTGGCAAAAATGGCACTCGCTTCTGGAGTTAAACGGCAGCACACTGACTGGAACCCGAGTGTCAGCACCAGCGCTGTCGGTACGATGAATCAAGAGAGCGAGGATACATCATGAGACATTTAGTCTTTTGTGTCGACTGCCGAAGCGTGTCGTTATGCTACATTGTTGTACTTAAAGAGGCCCTATCCGAGGCGCCGGCCGAAAAAGCGTTGTGCTTTTGGCCTCAATCCCTTGCACACCAAACCTCTACATAGTGCTTATCCCGCTACTTGTGAGTTTATGTGAAGCCTAGCCCGGTGAGGAGCGCGAATGGTGTGAGACCCGCTGGGCTCTCGTGAAACGAATATGGATCGGGAAAATCGACCATGCGTTTGAAGTGGTGAAGGAAGTCCGGAGATGCAAAGATGAGTACACTCGTAACGTTTCTCGAGCCGTGAATGAAAAGAAAGCAAGTTTTAGCCTTGGTTTTGATGAAGAGAGAAATATCTCAGCGCATTTGCAGGAGGTGGTGGCGAGTGCGTCGGAAAAAGTCCAGTGATGAGAAGGGCATCACGAGTTAATTGCACTGGAGCTCGGTGATGCGCCAATGGGGCCGGGAGGTGTTTTTGGCGTGATGCACGGGAACAGAGGATGCTTGTCAAGACGGATATAAACTTTTGAAAGTCGGTTTCATGTCTGGATCGTTCTGGTGGATGGTCCTGGTTATAAAAGAGCAGATTTAATACTCAGGGCAGACAAGTGAAACTTTCTCATAGCAATCCAGGAAAGTTACTGGTGAAAATCAACAAAAAGAAGCGCTTTATTATTTATTGAATATGCCCATTACTTTTTGAGGCCGCAAGCGAGCGCTATTCTTTTACGATCTTCAATTTTGATTCCACCTTGTGAGTCGAGACAAGAGCAACAAGGGCATACTCACGTTCAGAAGTGTAGAATAATTACAACCATGAATTTTCTCAAATATCAGAAAAAGTAATAGACGCTGAAATTCACTCGTCCTAAACGGAGAATAAGGTACAGCTCACTTTTCGTTAGCATTCAGTAGTTGAGCAATCTTGTCATCATCATGACGTAATGCGAGTGCGATATTTAATTGTTGCGGCAGCAATTACATCTTCCAAAAGGTTGCTCTAAACAACAAAATAAATACTCTATAAGAAACAGCAAGGTACAAAAAACCGTTATTACTTAAACAAGCTTATATCTCTCAAGCCCAGAATATTTTTGAGCTTTAAACCCACCTCAACCATCATCTGTTGTCATGTTTCGGTTTCCTCGCATCACCACCAGACTTGGAATTCGTCACAACTCGTCGTTATTGGTAGACCCACTCCACCCTAAGTGGGTCAGCAAATGTCCAACCTTGTCTCGATTTCCGCGGCCAAACATTGTCCTGTTCGATCTCTGGAATACCCTATTCACCCCGAAAAAGCCCATTGCGCAACAGTACTATGACATATCAAATGGCGAGTTTCAAATCAACAAACTGGTGGAAAGTATCGAGTCAGACTTCGCCAAGACTTTCAAGCAGATGCAGCAAGAGTTTCCGAATTACGGGAAATCTTCCTCGCACATGAAAAGCAGCAACGACTGGTGGAAAGAGCTCATAGTGAGAGTTTACGATGTATCAGACGAGAAATTGGCACTGCAATTGAGTGACAGGTTGATCCTGCACTTTTCGGGAGACGAAGCATATGTACTTTTCGATGATGCGATTCCACTTTTGGAGAAACTTTACCAAAACCATGTCAGAATCGTCGGAGCATCGAATCTGGACCACCGCGTGTACTCTGTGATGGAAAGTTTGGGCCTTTCCAAGTATTTCCCCGAGGCAAATGTTTATTTATCGTACGACATGGGAATCTCAAAGCCAAGCAGAGAGTTTTACCAGGCAATTGCCCAGAAATACTTCACCTACGATGCCCAGCAAGGTGTTTGTAACGATATGCCAAAGTATTTGGAAAACGTATGGCATGTGGGTGACGATTATGAAGATGACTTTGTGGGCGCAGTTAAATCTGGATGGAACGGAATTTTGATTGACAGAGAAGCAACATCGGTGTTCATGCTTCACAAAAAACTAGACCAACGTATTGCAAATGACTGTTTCGAGACTCCGGTCAAAGACCCTCTAGATGGCGAGGATTTGGTGATGATATCGAACAATCGTGTTTGCGCTAGCTCACTCGCGGAGATCCCGAGATTGTTTGGGTATAAGTAAATGTCACTTTACGGCAGACTAGAGTAGTTTGACTAGATATATAAATATGTTTTTGATAGTTTGATTTTTCAACACATCTGGTAGCTAGTTAGAGCAGCCTCTTGAATTTCTGGGGGTCATATCTTCTCGAACGGTTGATCGTGAACCTCGAATTTTTATTTTTTTCACTGCTCTTTGGAAAGCGCCGATATTATTTTTTTTAGTCGTGTTTTCGCGCTACATACAAGCACGCAATAAACTGGACATAATGTATGTTCCAGTGTTGCGAATTACGATAGAAAAACGATAAAATTGCGATGACGATGACGATAATTCCAGGACATCTTATCGTTATTTTATCGTTTTTTTATCGTTTTTTTATCGTTTTTTATCGTTTTTTATCGTTTTTTATCGTTTTTCATTTTTTTCGTCATTTCCATCGTAATGTCGTTTTTCGTAATACGAAAAACGATAAATCACGATAGCGCGCAACACTGGTATGTTCCTTCCTAACATAGGGGGAGAGACAGTGTTGAACAAATCAGCGTATTTCCGCCGTGAAAGTTTTTTCTCGCGCGTATTTACGGAATTTGGTTGCGTATTCGTATTCGTTTTCGTTTTTTCGGCAGACCGGCTCTGCGTATTCGTATTCGTATGCGTATACACAGCCGACCCGGCGTATACAAAATTTTCCCTGGCGTATACACTGCGTAAATTCAAGCTTCAGCACGTGACCTTTTTCTCTTTACGTGCAACATACACACAGCGGTCGCCGGTTGCATCTCATTAAAATTTGCATCGATCTTGAATAAGCCTGAGTTTTTAGTCGTCAATCTGGCTTTTTTTGGGCGCTGCATTTGATTGATGAAGGTATACAAAGAAATAGATAGTCTTGCACTTGATATACACGAGGATGATACGAGGCTTATGCGAAAATCAATCAAGAACACTACTCTGAAAGATAATCTATGATGTTTGATATATCAGCATCATCATCCTCTTCGTCGATTAAGGGTATGCTCTCTCCAAAGGCATTTTCCTCTTCCTGTTCTCCGGTGATCGCAGTGCTTCTTGAAACGTCTCTTTCCTCACAGTCCAGAAGATCGTCAGAACAATCTTCACTATTGATTACACCCTTTGACTTGAGTATCGCGATAATCTTGATTGTCCTCGGCAGAAGTCGGTTCCTTTTTTTTGAAACGACGTCTCCTATCTGAGGGAAAAGTGATTCCGAAGGTGCTGACGTAGCACACGCGGCAAATACGTCTCTAGCCATACTCTAAATTACTGGAAAAACTGTCGATTATTCTCCTTCTTTTACACTCCTTGTTTACTAAGCCTGACTCGGTTGATAACCTGAGATCAATACATAACTCATGCGCTAACCGAGAATTTTGTTATCTTTTAAACCATCAAAACTGGGGATGAAGTTCGAACCACAAAGTTTTAGTGAGTAACAGTAACCAATATTTACATACGGGATTCGCTCCAAGCGTTCTCGTCACAAGTCTTAGTTTCTTCCCGTTGTTCATTCGAATATAGAGATAGGACCCCGCTCAGCCAGTAACTAGAAAGTCTAATCTCATTCCTCAAAGAAAAGGACTCGCCCTAGCGTGTGCCAGGTCGCCAAAATTTTTCGCATCATTTGAGTAATCATACTTCACTCTACAAAATTTGATTTCATCATTTTAACATGGTGGCGACTCCGCATCTCATCTGACTTCACCCCGGATATAACCGCACATACGTGTACCGCTTTTTCGTGTAGCCCATCAAACGTTGGATGCCCGCTTAGCAATTGACAAACGAAAACGCAGCCCGATCATCAACCCAACCGCTTCGCATCAAAGCCAGCTGTGAAGTCCGAAAGCCTTGCCTGCCCCCCTCTCATTCCACGAGTCTCACCTCTTCGAAGTCCAGAAAATCTAAGCCTCTCATTAGGGAGATGCTTGTAAAGTAATCTTAAATTAGTGCGTTCTAAAGAGATTTGAGAGAGAACCCGCTGCTCAACGGAATGAAAGGTTCCAATGATCGTTGTCGCTAAGCAGTTGGTGAATCCATTTTTCCCTTATAATAATCAAACGATGATGCTTCTACTTGAGTAGCAAGACGGAGTTTTACCTTGCTTCCAGAATAACGCCTGCGGCACACACACGCACAGCCTTTGGAGCAGATTCGAAAGACATGTCCGGCATATAATTGCGTAAACTCAGCGTATAGATCAGTGATGCGCGCTATCGTAATTTATCGTTTTTCGTAATACGAAAAACGACATTACGATGGAAAGAAAAACGATAATTGAAGTCATCAAAATCGTAAAAAAAAAACGATAAAAAAACGATAAAATAACGATAAAATAACGATAAAAAAAGATAAAAAACGATAAAATAACGATAGAATAACGATAGAATAACGATAGAATAACGATTTCGCCTTTTCTTTGGCCAAGTCATGTCAAGCGCCAAACGTTTTTCTTAGATTTAGGGTTGGAGCCCCGATTATGTGGGGACATGCTGGTCCTTTATTTGAACACCGCTCTCAATCCAAAGTATAAACTCAGATATTTCAACTCAGAGAATCTTTTCCGCTTGCTTTGGTTGATGATATCAGAGAGAATTTGGAAAGGGTGTACAAGCTTTATCTGAGATACTACGAAAAGAAACAGGGAAATGCGGGAAGCACCTCACAAGGCGACCAATGCTCAAAGGCAGTTGATGATGGGGGAACCAAACGCTTTACTTTCCTTAGTGAGGATGAGTTTTCTGATGATGAAGAAGACGAAGTCAAAGCATATCTCTTCGAGAAACCCGAAGACGGAAATGTCGTCACTTATTATCGGTATAATAAAAAGAGGTTTCCTATGCTTTATAAGCTTGCGAAAGATATTATGGCTATCCCAGCTATGTCCGCGCCGGCAGAATTCTTCTTTTCAATCCTTGGAGATGTAATCACGAAGAGAAATAGATTTTTCTTAGCCACGACCAAAATGTTAGCAGTTGTCAAATCTATGGTGAGAAAAATAAGGCCTGATGACGAAGAACTGGGTGTGGAATCTGATGATGATAATTATGGAGATGATGTGGAGTTAAACGATGTGATTCTGAAAGAGATCGACGATGTTAATCGTGGCCAAATGGAAGTAGACATTGCTGAGGCTATTGAGATCATTTGAGGTCGTGGCCTTTTTGACGACTAAAAGTATTTTAGCAATGAAGCAGTTATTTTTCTTGCATCACTCAAAGTAGATAGATATATATTTTTCTAAAACAAGAAAATGTTACCATCATCATTTCACCGTGCTAAGGAAAGGAGCGAAGACTTTTCGAACAGAAACAATTGGCTCGTTGTTCGGCGAGGTTGTTAATGCAGAAACCAGATCCACTCCGGCGAAATCATAAGATAATAACGATAAAATGACGATAAAATGACGATAGAAAAACGATAAAATGACGATAAAAAAATGATAAAAAAACGATAAAAAAACAATAAAAAAACGATAGAATTACGATTTACGATAACTATTACGATGACGATAATTCCAGGTCATCTTATCGTTTTTTAAAAAACGATGACGATAATTCTAGGTCATCGTTTCGTAAATCGTAATTTTATCGTTTTTCTATCGTAATTCGCAACACTGGTATAGATCCGTAAACGCCAGCGTATAGATGCGTAAAAACGTTTGGTAAATTTTACTGCGTATTTACACCATAAACAGCACCCGTGCACCAGTATTCGTAAAGTAAAAGGCGAAAAAACGTTACGACGTAAAAAAATAATGATACCCACAAGGTTCGAACTCGTGCCTCCGAAGAGACCAGGAAAGTATGGTAAGGTGACCTTACCCTGGCGCCTTAGACCACTCGGCCAGAGTACCATTTTATATATCAGTGTTGGAAAATATAGCGTTTAGTTACGTGTGACCAGGTCAAGTATGTGGTATTTGTGCCCTCCAGCCTCTCGATTTGATTCTTTAAAAAAGGCCTCTTATGAATAGACAATTGAAAAAGGCGAAGGAAAGAAGTAAAATACGGACACGTTGACACCCCCTATACAGCGGCTAGGATAAGGAGGAAGACCTAAGGATTGGGAAGGCCGGGGTGGGGGCTTCATTACTCAGTCTTCTAACCAGACGTACGCAGTTTTTTGTCTATAGATATAAAGATTTTTGACCGTTTAACCGCGTTTTCCTGTTAATACTATTTGTTTCTTCAAAACAAAACTGGACACGACACGTCCGATGAGGGATATTTGACACACCCTCATTCAGAGGACACGTCTCCACACATCTTTTCCCAAGGGGATAAGGTATCTTCTTGCCAAATGTATCCATTGTAAGGATTAAGCCCTTGAGTGTTGATGTAATTTTTCTTTCTTTCTCTGCTGGTAACACTTGCTCATGGCCAGAAGGTGGGTAGCAAGTCAAGAGGCAAGCAGATTTACCCCGTTTGAATCGTGTTTGAGCGTCAGAAAGTTTTAAAAACCAAATAACACCGTAACTTTTTTAAATGAAGATATCCTATCTACGAAAGGCCGACATGAATTGAGTGTTGAGTGTTCAACACTTTGTTATGTGATTTCTAAAGCAGGTTCAAAACGAAAGAAGCTAGGTTCGAAAAAAAATACATTATTCTGCTCCATTTTGGAAGGTGCTTGTAGAGGGAGAGACAGGTGCTTGTGTCTCAACTGTCCCCTACGAACATCGAATTCAATCGTGTAATTAAACTTTCTGCTTTCAAGTACTCCGACCACATAATCATGAGTATGTCTTTCGGCATGGGCGTAATATTGTGGATTGTATCTTTCACCGACATGAGGCGCTGTCCAAGCAAAAGCGATCTTTTCCTATAATCGGTGATAGTTATGTCCGGCTGGCCCATTGCATCAAACATACTGAGGGCCAATACTTGAAGTTCGAGAATGTCCGCAATAGTGCGGTTTTTCCTATCGTCAAATACATCACCATACATGAGCTTGTCTTTGGTGAAAGCCATCGTGTCAAAAAAGCTGTGTGCATGAATGAACTTGTTGGTGAGCGTGGTGGATGGTGGCATTATGAATTTGTAGGTCGTGGCAATGTCTACAAATTGTGCTCCCAAAAATTCAAAGTCAGACTCAAAAGTGACATACCGGAACAGCCAATGGGTCACATATCCACGTAGAAGCGCTTTAAACTCGTCAAGGCGATCATTGAGATAGTTCAACTTTATTGGGTTGCTAGGCACGGCTTGGATGTTCGCGTTATATATCAGGTCCAAATAAGCTAGCTGATATTCCTCTGCATTAAATGTGCTTGATTGCTTTGGAAGTGGCCGCCGTGGTATCCTTTTCATTTGCTTGTGCCTGAGGACAGAAGAGGTGAAGCACAACCCGATTGAAGTTAGTGTAAGTATAACCTTGGGTCTCATTTATGTTTCATATGGCTTGGAGGTAGAAAAAAGAGGTTGTGGAAACTCAAGAATTGGTGCATTCTATATACAAGAATGTTCCTGAAATGAAATTTGTTAATTTGTGCTCCCGCAAAGAAGACAGTTTCAGAGACCACTAATCGGGAATGATTTGGAATGACCAAACCATTGCGCTGACTGGTTTCGAGAGCTCGAGTTTGGCACACGACATAACATTTAAAGCCAGTGCCTTTTGTGCATAAAGGGAGGTTTAAATGACGCTACAAGAAGAATATACAAAAAGGCTCAATTTTGAATACTTAATCCAACGATCACACAAGTTTGTGGCCTAGAAATGTTGCCATATTTGGTATTTTGTGTGCCTGTGAAGTTGTTGCGGATTTACAATCTGAACACAGCCTCGTGTGCTGGAAAGAAAAAAGGTATGTAGAACGTCATCAATTTCAGTAAATGAGTGCATGTAATTGATTTCCCATCTCTCTCACCCGCGATGTGAAAACCCCCTCAAAGGCTTTTTTATTGTTTGGTAGCGTAACGTGAGACGCATTTACGCTCATACATCGGGTTGGAATAGAATCTAATAAGGCAAGATTCGACCTGATTTTGGGTTCACCAAACCGCACAGGATCACGCTATACGATGAAATCGCAGTCGAGAATTTTGCAGACAGTTTCAATAAGCCCTCAAAGCTCTGATCACGATGAGCGGGCCCGTACGGTTAAAGCTACCAAGTAGACTGTGCAAAGAAGCGGACCCGATAATTTAATAGCGAGTGCGTCAAGTTTAAGAATATGCTCTTTGAATATCCACTAGTCTCAATGCCGCTCAACTCTACCACTTTACTCCTCATGCCGGAATCTGGGTGGCGATAAGGGCTCATAATTGCGGTAGTAATTGTTATCACGAGGAGCAGCACGTGCGTGCAAATTGCGTAGATCTAAATGCTGAGGACCCAACTCGCTGATTTTGCCCACGCCAAGAAGCCGCATGTCAATACGCATTTCCTCCTTTAGCAATTGAATTGCCTTACGAACCCCTTCTTCGCCGTAGCACGAATTGGCGTACAAAAACACCCTTCCCAACCCGACTCCTTTTGCACCTAAAGCCAAACACTTGATCACGTCTCCGCCCCTGCGGACTCCGCCGTCAATGTAGATTTCGATTTTATCGTCTAATTTTTTCTCGCGTAAAATCGGCATCGCGTCGGCCAACACTTCAATGGGCGCACGCGAGTAGTCTAGTTGCCTACCTCCATGATTTGAAAGCACAACGGCATCCACTCCGTTTTCGGCTGCAAGAATGATATCCTCCACACATTGTACACCTTTCACTGCAAGTGGAAGATTCGTGTGCAGTTTGAAATCACTGATATCTGCCCACGTGACCAGCAAGTCTTTGCCATATACAACGCTCGAATTCAAGTCCTCGTGGCCGTCGTCGGTACCGTCGCCTTTGGTCTTGTCGGATGGTTTCCCTTTATTTTTAGGCGCCGAGTCAGTGTCTTGATCCGCCCCGATCTTGGCCTCCAACCTCGCGCGGAGTTTCATGTCCTTTTCTCTGCGCCCAAATTCTGGAGTATCGACAGTCACAAATAAAGCCTTCACGCCCAACCCAGTCACGTGCTCTATTGTCTTCTTTGCAGCGTCTTTACCACTCACGTAGAGCTGGTACCAGTGGCTTTGCTTGTCAGAGGCCCCATCCACGATGTTATCGATGGAATATGATGAGTAGTGCGAAACCATTTGTATAGTATCTTCGGCAGCACAGCCACGGGAGATTGCGAGCTCACCATCGGGGTGGCCAAGTTTAGCCTGTGCGATCGCAGAAACATAAAACGGCACGCTGGTTGGTGTACCTAACATGGTGGTCGAAAAGTCGACTGCAGGCACGTCAACAAGCACTCTGGGCTTGAAGAATATGCGCGAGAACGCGTTATGGTTCTCGCGAAGGGTGACTTCATCCTCGGCACCGGACGAATAGTAGTACCAAGCAGAGGGGGAACAAATTTTTTTGGCGACGTACTCAAAATCTGACAACGTGAATATTTCACTTAGTGGGGGCAAATTGTCCCTGTAGATCTGCTTTTTGCTGTCATCACCGGTTTCGGTGACATCTTCAGCCTCTTCGAGTTCACCATGCAAAGGCCCCAAACAGTCTTCAGCTGAGAGGTACTTCGCAATAAAGTCTGGCCCATGAAACTTATTGAAAATCTTGGAAGCATTCTTGCCTGCATATTTCTTAATGATTTGAGGACCCCCAGGGTGCACGGAGAGAAAGTTGGTCAAATCATACACTTTCCCATTGATGGCGACCCAGATCCCGGTATCTTCACTGCGTGCTTTTGCAATTCTTCAACAGACACACCTTTAGACTGGCTTTCTAACGTAATTGGATTGCAATGATTATTCACTAAATACGCGCCGCCACCCATAAATGCGAGCGAGACGGCCAATACCTTTGAAGAATTCGCGCCTTTGATCGACTGGGAACGGGACGAATATGTTCTGGAATTCGGCTTGCGCGTGCCATATCTTGTGACTATTCGAGTCAAACTCCCGAGCTTATGACGCGAGAACATCGATGTTGAAAAAAAAAGGTTCAAGTACTTATTTACGAATATGTCAAAGAGTTTAGTATTGTACAGGCCCTATATAGGTTGCCGGTTTGTAACCCTGAGTGATGGCTTTCCCCAGCAAGCATAAAGCGCAAAGCCCGGCAAAAACAAAAAAAAAAAAAATACGATATTATAGCCACTCCGTGTAGCAACTGTCATGTACTGTTTATGTCTCATCAAGCAACATCTTTCTTATTTGGAGAGTTTAGCCTAAATAACGTGATATGTTTGATGCTAATTAAAACGGGGAATATGAAACCAGCGCTGATAACGAACACCTGGAAGTCTATTGGCTCTTGCGTGTCGGAAATTGTGGGGGCGGAATCGTGACCCTGGCGCGCGATTTGCGGCTGCGGCATTAGGCCTCCCGACTGAGGAACGTTATGATACTGAAGAAACTTGATCGATTTGTCCATAGATGAGATTTGGGCTATAAAATATTCATTTGGTAACATAGCGAGGCTACGAGGTGTTTACGTGACCTTAAAAGCATCATAGGCGTCTTTTAGTGTTGCCTATATTAATGGCAAGCGTTTTGATTATGCGCGGGGCTTGAAAATCTAAACGTTTTGGGCAGGCAGTGTTGTGTGCTCGCGTTTTTTTCGTAAATCGTATCGACTTCTACAAGAATACGTCGTAAGAAATAGCAGTTTTTTTGATTACGATATACGGTTATTTGGGGCCTACGTTTCGTAAATCGTAAAGTGATTTCATACACGAAACGTAGATGTATCAAGCAAAAAATAAAAAAAAATAAAATAAGGGTTCGAGCATCGCGATAATAAGGAAGGGGCGCGAGCGCCGAAAGAATCGTCACCTTTTTTTTTTTTTTGCTTGATACATCTGATTGAGGACTGGGAGCCAGAATTACTTACCTAGCTCTCCACAAAACTATACCTGAAGATATATAAAACCCTAGTCAGCTTCGCTGCCTTGCCTTGCGTTGATCAAAAATAACAATTTAAGGGATGGAATTAATACATTCTGTGTAATTTAGCAAGAAAACGAAAAATAAAAAGTTAATTGTCCTACTTTAATACATAAAATAACCCTCGAAATTTGTAAATTGTCGAGCATGATCCAAAAAATTCTCAAAAATGACGTCTTTTATGATTACAATATTATAACCTCGAGTTATGTCACAAAAACTGGAAAATTTTGAATAAAACGTACTTCGCTATATTTCTGAATGCCCATTGTATCATCTGTTTTATTTCTTTCTGCAGCTGAAAGAGTTGAGCTAGATACGCCCTTTGTGGCGGATGAATTATATTCGGCCCTCAGGACAGCGAATATGGCTACGTCTCCAAGGCCCGACGGTATCCAGTTTCCGGTCTTGGAACTGTATTGGGACAAGATAGGACCTATCCTCACGAACGCCGCCAATCATATGATGGAAACAGGTTCCCTACCGGAGTGCTTCAAGGTAGTTTGGATTACCCTCATTCCAAAGTCTCGCACAGCGGAATCGACTGAGGTTAAAGATCAAAGACCTATACTGCTCACGAATACGGCCCTCAAAGTCATTGCTAGGGCAGTATGTACTAGGCTTCATAAGGTGCTCGACAAACTCATCAGCCCACATCAACTAGGGTTCATGAAAAACAGAAGGATAAACCACAATACGATGGAATTCTTCACCCTAGTCCATTCCAGTCTCACCGTGCAAGAGTCACTCAACCTAAATTTCAGGCAATCCTAATGGCGGACTTTACGAAGGCATTTGACAGAATCTCTCATCAATATCTACGTGCAGTCTTCATGAAAATGGGTTTCGGCTCTGATATTATACGTCTCTTGACGCTGATTCTTGAGGGACAGGTGGCCCAGTTGTTTTTGAACAATTGTGAGGGCCCTCGCTTTCCGCTTCAGTGTGGGACTAAGCAAGGAAAGCCCCTCTCTCCTCTTTTGTTCAACTTGGCGCTAGAACCGTTTCTAGTGCACTTAGGGCTCAATAAGGGCTTGAAGGTGATGTACCACAACTGCTTACTTTTCACGATGAAGTTTCACGCGTTCGCGGATGACGTCAATATCTACCTCAATGATATCGATGACTATGAGCGGACAGCCAGGGTCATCTCCAACTACGAGAATGTCAGCAATAGTAAGGTGAGCGCCGAGAAATCCAAGCTAATTGGTTTTCACAGATCTTACCCTTCTTTTGCCCAAGCTGCCCTTCCCTACACTCAATCGCACATCAAGAGTGAGCAGGCCACCTACTTGGGAATCCTGATCCAGGGAGTGGACTGGAATTGTTTTATTTCGAAACTCCCATTCATAACGCGTCAACATGGTTACAGACAACTTGACTTGATCAGCCGGGCTCTTGGCACCAACATCTTTGTCTGCTCCAAAACAGTATACAAGGATTTGGTCCAATGCATGACGAAAACAGAGCTCAGGAAGATTGATCTCTGTATACAACGGATGTTTCCGGGGATCAGCCCAGCAAAATTATACGCGAGGCCAAAAAAAGGAGGCTATGGGCTCATTGAATTACTGACGCAGCTTTTAGGCCACAGAGCCGAGGTGATTGGAGAGACGTTGAGTCAGGCAAATGGGTGGTTCA
>JAKTUB010000426.1:2196-22375 GCA_030556465.1 Metschnikowia picachoensis | reverse complement strand
TGTCTTGGAGAATTTCCTCTTCTTGAATGAATCCTAAAACATGAATATTGCCAGCATCTACTCGTTCTTCGCAGGAGCTTTTTTCTCTTTCTTCAAATAATAGCAGCATCCATAGTTCAGATCCGTCACCAATATGAGGGTAGAGTAGTCAAGGTACTAAGAATGATGTAATTTGGTCATTTCGTTAATGTAGTGTGGGATTGTCTTCCATTGACCGTTATCTCAGCAAGAAATTTTCGTCAGGCTTCCAAAACGACACATGACTGGTATATAACACTAAGATACTGGTGCAAAGGAAACTCAAATAGCTCAAACGAAACGAAACGAATGCCGAAGTAACCTGATTGACAGCGCGGCTGCAATTTGAGTTTTAGAGTTGCAGCATCATTATCAAGTAATAGGGTTTGGCAAGCTTGTGACACCAAAACGTTTGAAAATAAGAAGCATCATAACCATGCTATCTCACAAAAAGTATACGAATGGGTTGAGAACAGTGTTGCGCACTGGCGTTTTTCTTCGTAAATCGTAATACGAAAAACGACATTACGTCGTAAAAAATAGCGTATTTCTGATTACGAAATACGATTACGGGGGGCCTTCGTTTCGTAAATCGTAAGGTGATTTCGTAAATGTTCGTATTACGTTTTCGTTTTTATCATCACGTTTTCGTAATGTGTTTGCACAATGTCAGTCCTGGCACAGGCGCTTTGCCGCACATGTGCTACACATGCCATCTTTACCGCAAACGGCAACCTTGAATTGCCTTTCAAATGGCTATCTAGAGGGATTTCTGTATATGACTATCAGAATTCATCAAGTGCGCAAACCCAACATAAGTATTGTCATCTATTGACCTTCGTGAAAAGAGTATTCTACAAGGGTACGGCTTCAGCACAAACAAGTCAGTGTAGAATTCCTCGTGATAACAGAAAGATGTATCCTTTACGCAAATCGCCTGCGACCCGGTAATTGATTCAAGAACACAAATGTTCGACAGATGCAACTTTTCAAAAAAATGTTGCAGAGACAAGCACCACAAGTCTCGCTGAACAACACTCCTTCTTTTGCCGGACAATACTCCTTCCGTTGCCGGACAAAACTCCTTCCGTTGCCATAATGCTAATTGCCACCGTTCTCGATCCCAGCTATAAACTCAGTTATTTCGAAACAGAGAAGCGTTTTCCGCAGATATTGTCAAGTAACATCAAGAAAAAGTTAGAAGCTATTTACCAGCTTTATAAGCTTTATTATGGGGAAGACAGACAAAAACTGGGAGAGATTCTGAAAGGCATCTCAAGAAGTATAAAGCCATCAGGGTGGAGGCGAACGAGATTGAGACCTATCTCAAGGAGGAAAAAAAAAATGCAGAAGTCGTTGACTTCTATCGCACTAAGAAGGGGAGGAATCCTATCCTTTTTCAGGTCGCGAAAGACATTTTGGCTATCCCAGCCATGTCTGCACCGGCAGAGTCCCTTTTTTCAATCCTCGGCGATATAGTCACAAAGAAAAGAAACAAGTTGTAGCCAGCCATGACGAAAATGTTAGCAGTCGTCAAGGATATGTTAAAAAAATTGGGCATGATGATATCGAGCTGGGTGTGGATTCTGATGACGAGTCCTTTGTTGATGATGCAGAATTGTGTTCACAAATCACTCAAGAAATGAATGAGAGCGACGATGTTGAGATGGAAGTTGACTCGAATGAAAACAATTCAGTTTGTATACTACTTGACGAGTGAAAACTCTTTTACTTTGGTATGAAGTACCATCACACAGATGGAAAGATGGATTATGATATGCTGAATTTGCGTATATATATTTTTTTAATGAACATCATTATCAGTGGATGAATTGCAAGACTTGAAAGAAAAACGGACTTAAAGATTCGCCGAAATCCTGTAGCATGCCTGTCACAAATCGATTGTATTTTGCGTAATCTCATTCATTTTTTGCGTAATTTAGAGAATACGAATTACTCAAAAAAAACGATTTCGTATTACGAAAAGTAGCGTAATACGCATTTACGTTTTCGTATTTTCACCACGAAAAATCGTAATGGTAATACGATTAACGATTACGCAGGGGTCATCACCACGTAATTCGTAAAGTTTCGTATTACGCGTCGTAATGCGCAACACTGGTTGAGAATCACTCTTTCGGGCTCAATAAAAAAATAGTCGACATACGAGATTGACAAATCTAGAACCGCAACGTCAGATACGTACGCCACACAGGCAACACATCACGATAGATATCGACTTTTGGCGTGGTTGAGCTAACACTTCTTAGAGCTCAATCCACGATTTGACTCCGCAAGAATCACTCTATCCTAAGGCCTCAGGTTAAAGAAACTACTCAAATATACAGCTTGAATAAACTTCACACCGCGCTCATACATATCACGTGATCAACCCATATATCAAACTGACAATTAAGACTCCAGGCAAGGCAGACAAAGATTGATGCAAAGCGAGTCGCGAATCAGAGGCGAGCAAAAGGCTTTTTGAAAGTTCTTCAAGTACCGAAAACGTTCGACTTTCACTCACTGACTGGATCTAAATTGTTATGGTGCGATTTCTGCAGCGTCAAACTGTTAGACCCCATCCCCATTGATGGATAAGTCTCCAGACGGAAGCTAAACTTACGGAAGTGTTTCACAAGATCTTTGATAATTGCTGGTTCAGTATATGAAGTAAATTCAGAGTTACGAAAAAGTTGTCTGTTTAATTAGGCTCAGGGGTGAGGTCTAAATTGATATTAAAAAGCAAAATAGGGATATGACTTCACACAACTAGTTAAAGTACCCCCTGAGGCTGTGCTTAAGTTAAACCATGTAAAGGAGGCGAGACAGCTATCACATTATTAGAACCATGTGATACCACAGGTCTCTAGACTTACGCACAACATACACTAGTCCTGCACATATATATCTTCGTACGGTGCGGATTCTACGGAGATGGGCGGCGTACGCCGGGTGCGCCGGGTACGACGCTTCGCTCAACACCGGTTCGCGCCGACTAGTGTGCAGGCGGAACCGGGAGGTAAGTTGCTTCTCCTCCCGTCCGTAAAAACAAGAAGGCAAAAGTATTCTCAGTCTAAAAGGTTGGACACGCATAACCGTTCATTTGCTATAGTTTTGATAGAAGCAAGTAGAGGGAATTCTGTAATCAACTTGGAAGTGGCAGATATCTGGGATTTCATCGAGTTTCTCCGACAACAGGGTCTTCGCATTGCTCTTACGAGGGGTGTGGGCCAATTTTATTTTAGTTTTGTTTTGCTCTTTGCCCAGCTTCTGTTACAGTGAGGACGCATAATGCATGCCGTGCGTCTTAATCCCGCAGCCACTGTATGCCATCAGGACCTAATGCCGTTTCCATAAAGAGCTCAAGATTGCGCCGCCTTGGACTCTAATTTGATTTTTGTCTCCTTACCTACTACAACACGCAAGAACACAAATTTTTCTGCTATGAGCGCACGACAAGATAGTGTTACCAATCTTGATGGTGACAAGTTTGTCAGTGCCGACACAGCCTTCACTGGGCCCGAGCCGGTGCCGGAGCATCTCGGCCGCTCCGACGAAGAAAACTCGGTCAACGAATATCGGGGTTTTGACACTCAAGCCGAGGAAGAGGTCCGCGAATTGGCAAGGACGTATTCAAATGCAGGTAGCATTGGTACTAAGTCTACGTTGGATTTATTGAGATACCTCACGCATATGTCCGAAGTGCCTGGTGTTTCGCCCTACTCGGACGTTGACGAGGCCTTAGACCCTAGCAGCGAGAAGTTCGACTCGAAATTCTGGGTTAAAAACATGCGCAAATTGCTTGAATCTGACACAGACTACTATAAGCCTTCTAAGTTGGGCCTTGCGTACAGAGATTTGAGAGCCTATGGTGTCGCTGCTGGCGCTGACTACCAGCCAACAGTGACTAACGCGCTTTTCAAATTGGCCGTGGACCAACTCTCTTTCCTCAATAAGAGCAATGATCGTTACTTCGATATTTTGAAATCTATGGATGGCCACTTCAAGCCAGGTGAGCTCACTGTTGTCTTGGGTCGCCCTGGATCTGGTTGCTCGACCTTGTTGAAAACCATTGCTGCTCACACCTATGGTTTCCATATAGGCAAGGAGTCCAAAATCACTTACGATGGTCTCACACCTTCGGAAATCGAGAAGCACTACAGAGGTGACGTTATATATTCCGCCGAGTCAGACGTGCATTTTCCCCAGTTGTCTGTTGGTGACACCCTAGAATTCGCTGCCAGAATGAAAACTCCACAAAACAGGGGTGATGTCTCCAGAGAGGAGTACGCCAAGCACATGGCTGCCGTATACATGGCCACATATGGCTTGTCTCACACAAGGCATACCAACGTCGGAAACGATTTCGTTCGTGGTGTCTCTGGTGGTGAGAGAAAACGCGTCTCTATCGCCGAGGCTTCCTTATGTGGTGCCAATGTGCAGTGTTGGGACAATGCGACGAGAGGTTTGGATGCAGCCACTGCGCTTGAGTTCATCCGCGCCTTGAAGACGTCTGCCGCGATTTTGGATGCCACACCCTTGATTGCTATTTATCAATGTTCTCAGGATGCTTACGATTTGTTTGACAATGCAATTGTTCTCTACGAAGGCTACCAGATTTTCTTTGGTAAAGCCAACAAAGCGAAAGAGTTTTTCGTGAACATGGGATTTGAGTGTCCCCAGCGTCAAACCACCGCTGACTACTTGACCTCTTTGACGAACCCGGAGGAAAGAGTTGTTCGCCCCGGTTTCGAGAACAAGGTACCAAGAACTGCCGTGGAGTTTTCTCAATACTGGCGCAATTCACCTGAGTATACTGCCTTGACTACAAAGATCGATTCGTACTTTAAAGAGGTTGAGTCTGGAAGTGTTCGCGAGGAGTATCATAATTCTCACGTGGCGAGACAATCCAACCATCTTTCAGGCAAATCTTCTTATACCGTTTCATTCGGCATGCAGGTGAAGTATATCATTGGCAGAAACTTCTTGAGAATCAAGGGTGACCCTTCCATCACCATTTTTTCGGTTTTCGGGCAGGGTGTCATGGGCTTGGTGTTGTCGTCTGTATTCTACAATCTTAACTCGACCACTGGTAAGTTTTACTATCGTGGTGCTGCTATGTTTTTTGCTGTGTTATTTAATGCGTTTGCCTCTTTGTTGGAAATCATGTCTTTGTTCGAGGGACGCCCGATTGTTGAGAAACACAAAAAATTTGCTTTGTACAGGCCATCGGCCGATGCATTGGCTTCCATCATCTCTGAGTTGCCCACCAAGCTTGCCATGTCTTCTATTTTCAATTTCGCCTTCTACTTCATGGTGAACTTCAGAAGAGAACCAGGCAGATTCTTTTTTTACTGGATGTTCTGTGGTCTTTGTACATTGGCGATGTCGCACATGTTCAGATCATTGGGTGCTGTGTCCACTTCTCTAGCTGGTGCCATGACTCCGGCCACTGTGATCTTGTTGGCCATGGTTATCTTCACTGGTTTTGTGATTCCAACTCCAAGTATGTTGGGATGGTCGAGGTGGATACAGTATGTCAACCCTGTGTCTTACGTTTTCGAGTCTTTGATGGTCAATGAGTTTGCCAATCGTGAATTCCAGTGCAGTGAATTTATTCCATTCGGTCCAGGCTATGATACTGGTGCAACTATGAACAATGTATGCAGTGCTACAGGATCTACGCCTGGCAGTGCGGTGGTTCAAGGAAGCGAGTTTTTGGCGGTGTCATATGAATACTACAATTCTCACAAATGGAGAAATATGGGTGTCATCATTGCTTATATCGTGTTCTTTTTATTCGTCTACATTGGTTTAACCGAGTGTAACAAAGGAGCCATGCAGAAGGGAGAGCTTGTTTTGTACTTGAGAGGCTCGATGAAAAAGGTCAGAAAAGAGGCGAGGGCAAGAGAGGCTTCTGCAAATGACATTGAGAACAATCTTCTCAACGAAAAGATCAACATGGATGAGTCTCTCGAGCAATACAAAGACAAATCGGACTCTTCGTCAAGCGATAAAGGCTCCCAGCAAACAAAGATCTTCCACTGGAAGAATTTGACATATAGTGTAAAGATCAAGTCTGAAGAGAGGGTCATATTGAATCAGATTGATGGATGGGTGAAACCTGGCCAAGTCACAGCTTTGATGGGAGCATCTGGTGCCGGTAAGACAACCTTGTTAAACTGTTTGTCTGAACGTCTTACGACTGGTGTCGTGACAGATGGTACGCGAATGGTTGATGGAAAGCCGTTGGACACTTCATTTCAGAGAACCATCGGTTACGTACAGCAGCAAGATATTCATTTACCAACGTCCACAGTTCGTGAAGCTTTGGCTTTCTCTGCCCACTTGAGACAGCCAAAGGAAGTCTCTAGAAAGGAGAAGGACGAATATGTTGATTATGTGATTGACCTCTTGGACATGAATATATATGCTGATGCTTTGATTGGTGTTGCTGGTGAAGGCTTGAACGTTGAACAGCGAAAGAGATTGACCATTGCTGTTGAGTTGGTTGCGAAACCCAAATTGCTTCTATTCTTGGATGAGCCCACTTCGGGCTTGGACTCTCAGACAGCATGGTCTATTTGTAAGTTGATGAGAAAGTTGGCAGATCACGGTCAAGCGATTTTGTGTACTATCCATCAGCCTTCTGCCATCTTGATGCAGGAATTCGACCGTTTGTTGTTTTTGCAAAAGGGGGGTAGAACTGCTTACTTCGGCGATTTAGGAAAGAACTGTCAAACTTTGATTGATTACTTTGAGAAGAATGGGGCACATCCATGTCCAAAGGAAGCCAACCCAGCCGAGTGGATGTTAGAGGTCGTTGGCGCTGCACCAGGTTCACATGCTGCTCAGGATTACTTCGAGGTGTGGAGAAACTCCGAAGAATGTGCCGCAGTTCACAAGGAGTTGGAGTATATGGAAACGGAGCTTCTGAAAGTACCGGCCGAAGAAACACCTGGCGATGAGTCTTCTTATGCTGCGCCCTTCTGGACTCAATACTTCTTTGTTACACAAAGAACACTTCAGCAGTATTGGAGACTGCCTGGTTACATCTACTCGAAAATTTTCTTGGTTGGCTCATCTGCCCTTTTCAACGGTTTCTCATTCTTTAAAGCTGGCACCTCTCTCCAAGGCTTGCAGAATCAAATGTTCTCGATTTTTATGTTTTTCATACCATTGAACACGTTGATTCAGCAAATGTTGCCCTACTACGTGAAGCAAAGAGAAGTTTATGAAGTGAGAGAAGCTCCGTCAAGAACTTTTAGTTGGGCAGCTTTCATCACAGCACAAATAACGGCAGAGGTTCCTTTCCAAGTCGGTATTGGTACTATTGCCTTCTTTTGCTGGTACTATCCAGTTGGATTGTACGAAAACGCTGTACCTTCTGGCACGGTTCATGAGCGTGGTGGTTTGATGTACCTTCTCATCACCTCTTTCTTTGTTTATGCTTCGACCTTGGGGCAGCTTGCGGGTTCTTTTAATGAGTCAGCAGAGAATGCGGCTAACTTGGCGAATCTTTTGTTCATTATGTGCTTAAACTTTTGTGGTGTTTTGGCGGGCCCGGGGGTGTTGCCAGGGTTTTGGATTTTTATGTACAGATGCAATCCCTTCACTTATTTGGTCCAGGGCATGTTGAGTACCGGGTTGGCTAAGAACACTGTAAAATGTGCTGCAAGAGAATTGGTGAGTTTCAATCCTTTCCAAGGCCAGACTTGTGGCGAATATATGGAGAGCTACATCAAAACCGCAGGTGGATATGTCACCAATCCGGATGCTACCTCCGCCTGCGAGTTCTGTCGACTTTCCTCTACAGACACTTTCTTGTCTAGTGTCAACTCCTTGTACTCCGAGAGATGGAGAAACTGGGGAATCTTTATTGCTTTCATTGCGATCGACATGATTCTCACCATCTTTTTCTACTGGTTGGCAAGAGTTCCCAAAGGTTCGAGAGAGAAGAAGAAGTAAGTTAAAAAATAAATGGTGGACGTCGAAAGTTTGTTTAATAGATCTTATCAAAAATACGAATAAAACCCGGATGTAGCCGTACGCCATCTTGTACTTGCAATCGAATTGAGGCTATCGGTGGCAACATTTCCTTGTTGGGTCTGTCAAGTGAGAACAAATCTGGTATTTCATACCTTGCCTCTCCGCAGCCACCTCTTCTACTGCCGTGAATTTAGTGACCACATTAGACAGACTGCGTTGACTACCCGCTTAATCATTTTTATTATTCTTTTGTTTTTGCTTGATTGATCATTCCAGAGTTTTTTGCGGCGATTCTGTAGATCTTTGCCGAGATTTGCAGTTGAACTAGGTATGCAGCTAACGAAATTTCCCTGTATCGATTATGTGGCATGACGTCACTTCAGAAGTTTTTTTATTTTTGCTTGATTTGTCAAAGTTTTCCAGACAGGGTTGATCGAAACTATCTCTATAATCATTATCTCTTCATGTTATGACTACTCCGAATTCTTGTTACATTCTAGATATCAAACCATGCAAACCTTAAAGGTTAGGCTCAATGTTGTACCTCATCTTGATACCCATCGCGGCCAACTCAGAATCTAAATATTTCAACACAAATGGAATTGCAATCGTTGTCGTGTCATCACCGCCAACAAACTTTACACCGTGACCATCGACCCAAATGTCAGCTTCATTGACGTAGATGCCCTTCTTCACGTAGGTGTCTAATTTATCAGAGCAACCACGGCACCTCACCGAGGCTATGCTTCCTATGCGTGGTACTGACATCTGAGTATTTAGCATGGAACCACAGGCGCGACAGATAGGGGTTTGAGCGTAGTCAGAAGAGTTGAGTAATCTGTCTTGGAGGAGATATGAGGTTCCGTGACCAATCAAAGCATCTCTTTCCATCTCTCCCACACGAATACCGCCATTCTTTTTACGACCCTTCACGGGCTGCATTGTCAAGGATGTCACCGGGCCGGTGGATCTCACTTGGAATTTGTCATTCACCATGTGTCTCAATCTTTGGTAGTAGACAACACCAATGTATATGTCAACTCGGAGCTCTTCGCCAGTCGCGCCAGAATACATGGGTTCGTTTCCGTGATAATTGTACCCTGCGATCTTCAACTGTTCACCGAAGTAGTCGGCAGGAGTGTCGCTCTCACTGAATGTCCATGGAGTAGCATCGTGGGCCATACCATGTAAAGCACCGGCTTTTCCCGCCAACGATTCGACAAACATACCAATAGTCATACGAGATGGGAAAGCGTGGGGGTTAATGATGACATCTGGTTGAATACCAGACTCCGAGAAAGGCATATCAACTGTAGGCCATTTACGCGAGCAAACACCCTTTTGACCGTGTCTAGAGGAGAATTTGTCACCGATCAAAGGCTGTCTAGTCACTCTGAATTTAATAGTAAGATTTTGGGCCTCTTGGTCGGCGGTATCGTCTCCTAGAAGCTTCACTTCCTCAATATATGCTGCTTCGGTGGAGTGGTAGGTCTTGACTTTCGTTCTGCCCAAAGTCTCGTCGTAATACGCAACAATAGGGTCACCTTCCTCCACCTTGACACCAATGAGTGGCAAGCCGTCGTCGTCCAATTTTTCCTTCCAAGATTCCGGCCACTCGTCCGGGCCAAATCCAAAATGCTGCGTAATGGGGTCACCTCTCCTTCTGTCCATGGCGAGGTCCACCTTTTCAACCTTGTACACCGTACCGTAGCCAAAACCTCTTTCGTCGGCAGATTTGTTAATGATCATTGCGTCGTCCATATCGTACCCTGTATAAGAAATGACAGCAACAACAGCGTTTGTACCATTTGGAAAATTATCCATTCCATATTCGTCGTACAAGTTTGCTTTGACGATTGGCGTCTGGCCACTCTGTAAGCGATACAACTTGTTGTCAGATCTGTGCGCAAGAGCAACACCTGGGGTTCCCATGGTTTGCTTACCCATTTGACACTGGTACATATTTCTTGGAGATTGATTGAAGTCTGAAAAAGGCGTCAAATTGGCCAAAATGGACAAAATATTCGTCGGGGCCCACTCCACGTGTGTGTGGACTCCCTTCTCAATTTCTTGTGGCGTCACTGCGATGTCCATGTAGACCTGCTCGAATGGGCCAATGATATCTTCCTTGCCAAGAGGGAGATATTTTGTGGGTCTCATCATTCTAGAGTGGCCACCAAAGATGTACAAACCTGGATATTGACCCTTCGAAGAGGGGGGGACATATCCAATCTCTAAATCGAGGGGTAAGCCATGACGACCCTCAATTTTCCACACGCGCAAAGAATCGGCAACGAGCTTACCTTGTTCGTGGGTAGTCCAGCCGACAATTCTTCCGTCCAACTGAACACAACATAAGTCTGGGCCCGCGGCGAAGGAATGAGCTGGTGCAACTCCCAACTTGGCCAAAGCCAATGGAACCTGAGACACATCAGAGGCCTCTGTGGCAATTTTGCACTTGTGCGACAAGTGGTTCAACAAACCACAAGGCGATCCATCAGGGGTGTGCACAGGACACAAGAAGCCCCAGGATTCTGGCAATAATTTTCTTACGGTGGTCGTCTTCAATTCTGCAAAAAATGATCCTCTATGCACCATTCTGAAATGGGAGATAAAACGGTGAAAGTTAATTTTCTCGGCCACGACCGTGTAGCCAGACACCTGTTGCAAGTCCAAACCGGACTGCGATACCAAGTTACCGGTGGATAAAAAGTACTGCAACTTTTGTCCAATGTTACCGTTCACTCTACCGAGTACCTTCGACATGTATGTTCTGTCGAAGAAGCTGACCCTCGCGCCACGAGTCACGTCGGCAGAAATTTGCGTCTGAATAGCCTGCAAATACTCGTCGATCTTTTCCTTGATAATCATGCCGTATAAGAAACCACCCAACAAAACCTCCTGGTGCTGGGTCGCATCTGGATTGTCGGGCGCGCAGTCACCAGCCACAAGCGTATACAACTTTCTGATCATAAACAAGATCATTCTAAATTTATCGGCATTGTCTGACAAGTGCACAAGCACGATACGACGCAAAACCTCCTTACCAACTTCGATATCGGAGACATCTGGGGTTGCACCAAACACGATCCGGAACTTGTCGCCCAAATAAGCCAAAGTCTCGTTTTTCGAGTGGAGGTTGTATCTCTTGTAAGTACGCAAGAGCAATTCCAAACGATCAGTCAAGAACGAGTTTGAAGTGTCTGCTCCAACAATGCCATCGAAAATGTCACGGTCACTGGTCTCCATTAAGGCTTTCAAAATCATCACTGCAGGTACCAAATACTCGTTTTTCCTCCAAGAGAACCTAAAAGTCACATTACCGTCCTTTAAGTAGTGCAAAACATTAGTCTGAGAGGTCTGATCTGGACGAACGCATCTAATTTGAACACCGAATTTGGTATAGGACGCGCCTCTGTTTCCGAAAGAAGGACGAATCAACGCCATGGGGTGATTTCTTCTCTGAACGATCAACATACGAACCAATTTTTCAATACCATTGACAATAAAATAGCCACCAAGCTCGTCCGACTCCTCTTTGGAATCCACAAGCTGCTGAGGCGACATTTTCTCCAAGTGGCATCTGTTCGACTTCAACATGATCGGCACATTACCTCCGTCACGTGTCTCAGATTCCTCGGGGCCATCATTGACGCTCCAAGAGAGTTTCATGACGAGCTTTGCGCGGTATGAAGACATTCTTTCTCTACATTCGCTTGGAAAAGTTTTCCTGTTGACGGAGAGCTTGTCCGTGGGGGGAACCAATGGCCGCGCCAACGACACTGAGTCGACTCTAATGCTTAACTTATTTCCCAATCTATCAGGATCGCTCGAATCAAAAACTGTCTTGGCGCCAATATCCTTGACACCAACGTTGAGAAGACCTCCATTAGGCCCCTCCGTCAAGGCATTAAAAGAGCCAATATGTGGGGCGATTGCCTCGGTAAGAAGCGGATACGCTGACTTATCCTTGGGTGGGTTTTGGAATCGCCGCTCGCGTTCTAGCGTCCTGAATTGGGCACCCATAATGATACTTAGAGAGTGAGTAGCTTTGGCCGAAAAGGAATTTTAATAAAATTTTGTGATGAGGTCACGTGCGTGAAGTGCGTGCGCTGGTGTGCATATTGACGCTACTCAGAACTCCTTCCGATCTATTAAAACACGTGAGAGTTCTTTTATAGTGTGTATTCAAGTATGTAATACTTCGGACTCAGCTTAGAGTTGTCACTAAATCCTTAAAGGGCTAACAGGATCCCGGTGGAGATAAGGCCTTTTCTACCGCCGCTCCCCGCGGGCAGCGCTATCGTGCCGAAACCATTACAACTGTATGACATTTGGGCGTCTTTGTTCCTAAGCGTTGACACGACCAGTCAATGTCAGATTGATGTAGCTTCTGTGACATGAATTTCATATTATTGCACGTATCTAAAGTTTAGTTTGAAATCTTGCTGTTGAATTTTTTACATGAAATTTTTGGAATCATGGCGTTGAGACAAGCAATCCCGTCACTCCCCCTTGGGTGCGTAGACGCATCACTCCGGTGAGATCTCTCAGCTTAAACAGTCATTTCAAAAAAAAAGCAGGAGCATCAAAATAACGAATGGCCAAATCTAGATTCGAATACGTGAAGCAGTTTGAACGTGAGAACTTCCTTCTCCCGTACACATACATTGTGATTCGCGTGGATGGAAAAGGCTTCCACAAGTTTTCAAAGACTTACGAGTTTGAGAAGCCAAACGATGCCCGAGCTTTGGCGGTCATGAACAAAACCGCCCGCACGATGATGCTGCAGTTTCCAGATGTGTTGTTAGCATATGGCGACTCTGATGAATACTCGTTCCTACTACGCAAAGATTGTGATCTCTTTGAGCGCAGGGAAATGAAGTTGGTGTCCACATTTGCATCTTTTATGTCTGTCAACTACCTAATGCATTGGAATGATGAATTTCCTAACAAACCGGTAAGTAACTTGCGCCTTCCCACTTTTGATGCTAGGGCCGTCATTTATCCAAACTCAGATGTCGTTAGAGATTATTTTAGCTGGCGTCAGGTCGATTGTCACATCAACAATTTATACAATACGTCATTCTGGGGCTTAATTCAGAAGTGCGGTCTATCGCCGCAAGATGCTGAAAATGAACTCAAAGGAACTTTGGCTAAGGAAAAGAATGAGATTCTTTTTTCGAGATGTGGAATAAATTACAACAACGAGCCGGAACTTTATAAGAAAGGCACTGTGCTTGTGAGGGAGTACGAAAACTGGACACGGGAGCTGGAGCTCAGTAACCTGCAAAGACAGCGGAACGAGAGAATGAGAAAAAAGGCTGAGATACGTCAGTTGCATATCGACATCATCAACGATGACTTCTGGGTCCAAAGACCGTGGCTTTTGACATGACGGCGACGCAAACATGTATCTAGTTAAAAAAATTCTTCTGTGTCCAAAGATGGGATCATGAATTGACTTAATTAAATTCTAAGGGGCTGCAAGTCAGATACGATGTATATATTTGAGTACTAATTGATGCCTTTATCCTCCAAAGCCTTCTTAACGTGCGCAGAAACAATTTCCACCGGTTCATCACACTTAACGTTTATGACTTTGCCTTGCTCAGCAAAATACTTCACGACCGGCATCGAAGTGTCGATGAAGACGCGAAATCTTTTTTGAATACTTTCAATGTTGTCATCGGTTCTGCCGCTTGTCTTGCCTCTTTCCAAAAGCCTCTCAAGCATGACCAGTTCTGGGCAGTCAAAGAAAAGCGTGAACGCAGATTTAACAATGTCGTTCTCAAAAATCAATGCCTGGTCCATCTTTCTAGGGAATCCGTCCACCAAGAAACGTTTGTCACCGTTCGCTACATGTGACGTGATTGCGTTTTTAAGCAAGGCTATGGTGACCTCCTGCGGGACAATAGTACCCTCTTTGATACATTGTGCAATCAACTCTCCATACTTGGAGCCTTTTCTCAGTTGCTCAGCCCTCAACAAGTCCCCAGCAGACAAATGAACGAAGCCCTTCTCATGCACTAGCTGACTGCACTGAGTTCCCTTGCCTGAGCCAGGCCCACCGAGAACAAAGATAACCTTAACATCCTCTGGAGAAAAAGCTGCAGTAGAAGCAGTCTCTTTTGTGGATTCTGGATTTTGGCTCTGATAATATTGATTGATCAAATAACCACCCATCGTCATCGCGGCAATGATCCCAAACACCAGTGTTTTGTTCACATAAGGTGAATTCAGATTTAGCTTCTCCGACGGCCCTTCGCGACTCCCCGTAGAGTTTAAACGGAAAGGAACTTTGAGGGAAGCTCTCGACAAGGATCTAATTTGTCTCGATAGTTGAGTAGCGATTTTGACCCTGGAAAGCATTGATCGGCGAAGTGGGGACGACCTCATAAAGTGCAATTGTAGATTTGAGTCAGAACGCGCACTGCGTAATTATCTGTGATCGTATTGGCGGCCGATTGCGTAGCTGAGGAAATGGAGAGTTGTCGAGCAGTCAAACTCTGTTTCTCCTTCTTCTTCATCAATATTATAAAATTCAAAATACCGAGGAGCATATGCTTGTTTAATCTGAAATGTTGTCTTTGCTATCTATCGATTTTTAATGTCTTTAAAAGGGGGCCGGCCCGGGCATCCGCTCACGTGATACTTCTTTAGTCACGTGATGCTCGTGAGAGCTAGTAACCCGGCACGTCCGATGAGGGAGATTGGACACAGAAACTCATTCAGAGAATACGCCTAGAATAATCCATACATCTTATCCTAGGTGAGGTTTTTTTTTGCTTAATACGTTGATTAAGGACCGGGCCAGAATTGCTTACCTAACGTATCCCCTTGTCCAGCGCATCCCATCGAAGGATTAAATACTTATAGTCATAATGGTTTTCATGCACTCTGACAGGTAGAGCATGCGGCCTACGGCTGGCCGCATACGTCCCAATAGGCACGTGAATGTAGTCACGTGCCTGCTATGATTAACCCCGCAATGTGTGAGACTTGTATGAGGTTGGGTTTGTGTTTGTGTTGGATATAGGAGTATATAAAGGGGTCCTCGCCTCCCCTTACGGGTGGTGCTTGGACCTCATTGAATATATACCGTTATTAAGTAACCCATCTTCCTCCCCGAGCTGACACACTCTGTCAGGTTCTCAGCGTCTGACTAACTAATGTTTATTGTGTAGATCATCTAGTAAAATTAGTCTGGCTCTCTAATCCTCTTGATGGGAGAGCCAGAATTGCTTACCTAGCTCTCCACAAAACCATACATGAATATATATAAAACACTAGTAAACTTCGCTGCCTTGCCTTGCGTCGATATCTTGGCTTGGCTGCGCATGAGAAATAATTAGGTTGTCATCGCCCTAATTGCTGTACCTCCCCCACCTGCCGCTTCAACTCTCCCAACAGAAGGGTCTGTAATGTGAGCCCATCCGATGATTCGCGCCGTCTTCGAGAGTATACCTTCTTGACGGTCTTCACAAACCAATTCAATTTTCTTAAGTTCTCCGATGTTGCGTTGACCGGCGCCAACATGGAGTTAAGGTGCATTGGACCCTCAGGCTCTATATGTTGCCACCAACTGCTGGTTGTCTCGCACTTGTTATAAATGTGCTCTAGTATGCTGTCTTTGGTGGTCTGCCTTAGACATAGATGACATCGCGGCACTGCCGTGTCGCCAACCACATCAAATAGTGGTATCGATATTGAATTTGCGGTATCCCCTGGAAAATATCAGAGAATGGTGAGCTAAATAGAAGTTCGTCTGAAATACAATTAATCATGCCGAGGTTAGAAGATCAAAGGAAATTTATCAATCATTTCCCCAGGGAACGGAACTAAGTAGTTAAAATGCTTGCAAAGCGCACGCGCGAGCGATTCCTACTGGAGCATACAAATTCCAAGTTCGAATCCGAAGTGACATAAATTGCTACGCTTTTTATGCTAAATACATTTTTAAGACCTCGTCATTGACTCTGTAGTACCTTCCGTTGAGTTCTCTTGCCCAGCCTCTCACAGCCAAGTTAGTGTACACCGTAGCAGGAATCTCGGGCGGCAACAAGTCTCCATTCTTGTGCAAATCCAAAAACTTCTTTAACGATTCCTCTGACATGTTTTTCCCGAACTTTTCGCGAATGTCCTTTTGCATGCTTGTGGCAACCACCCCCGGTGCCACCGAAATGGCCTGTATATCGATATTTTCCTCGACAAGAGTGGAGATGAAGTGATTCAAGGCAGCTTTCGAAGCTCCATACGCGGCCCAGCCGTAATATGGATTCTTGGAGGCGCCGGACAGCACAGCAACCACTCTTCCATGTGACTTTTTCAAATGAGGAAAAGCAGCCTGGACCAACTGGGCAACACTAAAAAAATTAATCTCGAAAAGCTTTCGCCATTTGTTCACATCCGACTTTTCAATCGAATCAACAGGGTCCAAAACTCCTGCATTTGCCACCACAGAGTCTATTGACCCAAAATGCTCCAAAGCCAATCCTACAGCCTTTTCAGCTGTTTCAGGTTCGGAGACGTCAGCTACAAGCACCTTAACTTGGTCACCATATTGTAATTCGAGTTTCTCAAGAGCCGTCTGGGATCTTGCAACGGCAACGAGTTTGTGATCAGGAGACTGTGCAAGGTATATTTCCGCAATTGAAGCCCCGATTCCTGATCTTGTTAGTGCATGCTTATTGGTGCAAGCATTTAACGAGTACACATACCTCTGGAGGCGCCGGTAAGAATCATTGCATGCGTCATGGTAAGTATTTATCAAAGCGCGCCTTGGGTGAATCTTGCGTTTCGTTGCAATTGAAACCACAATCTGCTTTGAAATTTGGGGTAAACTTTTTTTCTTTCTTTAGTCATGTATTGGTACTATATATAAGAAACACAATCGCGAGACATTTGTGCCTGAGAGGAGCGTGTAAACAGCAGATGCGAATTGAAGATTATGTGACCGAGGTGCAGGCTGCGGATTTGAGGTGAGAATTGGTGTGCGCAAGCTTCACTAAAAGCATTTTGTAATAAGCATATACTTTACTTTGACGGACCTCGGATACACATCTTTTGACTCAGTTTGGAAAAAAGAGTTCTTTCTGTTTTATCTCACTAATCACGTATGAGCGCAAACTCGTGTACCCGCATACATCTCCATAAACTGCGAGTCTGTGATTGTCGTGTCGAAACCGCGAGGCGGTCGCACCGATAGGATCGTGATTGATCGTAAATACTAGGTTTCGCAAACATATACTGTGAATACATAGAATGAACATTGACCCCGACACGGCGAGAAAAATACACTGCAAGAACGTGCTCATATACGGCTTTTGTAAGTTTGAAAACAAAGGCTGTGTGTTTTCTCACCCGAGCTCCGAAAATCTCCTGTCGCCCACGTCAGAAAACACATTCCCCGCTTCGTCGCTCGAACTGGGGACAATGGCCAGAATCACTCCTAGCACAATTTCCCTCGAAACCAGTACTGCAAATACAGCTCCGACCTCTACGGCGATCAAATTTATCGAAACCTCGTCCATGGAGTCAAAGCGGAAATTCAATTTGAAGACACCTTCATTTCAGCCATCTGTACAAAGCATGACGAATAAATTTGCCACTTTATCGCCAAAGGTGAAGGAAATTCCTGTATTCGTTCCTTCCGGTGTGGAGAAGTTGACCGCAGCATCTTCAGCGGTATTTTCAAGTGTCGAGAACAGCACGGCCACACAAAACTCATTCGCCGCACGCAAATTCAACACTTCGACGCCTTCTTTCACTCCTTCCAGTCCTTTCGAAGGCGGGTTTTCATTCCCATCATCAAATCAAGGCAATCCGGATGGATTCAATTCACATTTTGCTCAGTCGAACTCCTCAAGCAACACACTGGCATTTCCTAGCTCGCCGCAGAGATCTCAGCCACCACAAGCAAAACAGCAAAACCCTTACTTAAATTCTCCAACACCAGCTGTGGCCTCCTCAAGTGTTAACACGGGCCCCGTTCGAGCGTCGGATTTCATGTTTCATGCACAGGGCACGCTGTCGTACCCATTAAACCATCATCTATACGCACCTGCCCCACCTCCCAGGCTTGTGGCCCCGTTGAAGCCACAGGAAACAAGTGCAAGCACAATGTTTATTCCTAATAGTCTCCGAGAAACAATCACGAAGAAAAACGAAGCCACTTTGCAAACTTTACCGCAACTGTCACTTCCAGACCACGTGGGAGTGTATCACTCGTTAGTGCCAATCGACTCCTCATTTGATCAGATTTCAGGTGTATACAGTCTTCCTTCCTTCGTTTACAAAGTTCTTTCAAACTACGACGGGCTTCCATATGCTCTAAGGCGCATTGATCTAGGTTCCAAGCTCCGAATTTCTAACGATCTACCTTTCGCCAACGTGAAGAAATGGAAAGCCTTGAAATGCCCGAATGTTGTACAACTCGTGGACGCGTTCACATCCGTCAGTCTCAGTTCAAACGGCGAGCCACTGTTGTTTCTCACTTATGATTATTACCCTTTAGCAAATACGTTACAAGAGCAACATCTCACGAGAAAGTTGGGAGGTAAACTTGAACCAGTAACCGAAGAGATCCTATGGACCTATCTCGTGCAACTAACAGGGGCATTATTAGCGATTCACGAAGCAGGCTTACACGCCGGTTCATCAATGTCGATGAGTAAGATATTGGTGACAAATAAAAACAGAGTCAGGCTTGGTGCCGTGGGTGTAGACGAAATTTTGGCTTATGAGCTGTTTGAAGATCCCGATAGCCTGCCGGAATATGATAAGATTATCCGGAATTTACAATTGGAGGACGTGATCCATTTGGGCAGGATAATGACAGACTTAGCGATTACGGTTTTGCCGACAAGCTTGAGAAGCCTTCCCACAGTATCCTTGATGGCACATTTGCAGAAGTCGACGATAACACTGATCGGTGAGAGCTTGACCTTTGCCTTGACTGCACTTATAGAAGCTAATGAGAGCTTCGACTTGAGCGGGTTTTACTCAACCCACCTAGCCCGTGCGTCATTCAATGTCATCAGTGGCCTTCAGGACTCCACAGATTTCTTTGAGGGCCAACTTCACTCAGAGGTAGAGAACGGACGACTTTTTAGGCTTTTAACGAAGATAAATGTGGTTCTTGATCGTCCAGAAAATCGGGGTGATACCAGCGGGAACACTTTCGCAATTAAACTATTTCGAGACTACTTGTTCCAAACGGTCGATGAGTATGGGAAACCGGCAATAGACTTGGCGAGAATACTAGTTGACTTGAACAAATTGGATGTGGGTGTTGATGAAAAGTTACTTTTGATTTCACGTGAAGAGGACAGCTGCATAATTGTTAGTTACAAGGAAATCAAAGACTCTCTTGATCTGAGCTTCCGTGCGCTTATTAGATGAAAATGACGAAGTCAAGAGCAATACCCATATGACTGAAAGTAGAAATTCATTACACCAGTTTGATGCCGGTTGCGGCAGCGATAGACACATTTAGTGCGAAGCGAATTTTCAGAGAAGTCAGCCGCCCGGTTCTTTATTTTCCGGGTATGTTCTGTGCCGTTTACTTGGTGTGCAGTCACCACTAAACGCGACTGCGTATCTTCGCTGTAGCGCCGTCGCTTGAAGCCACAGTGTTGGCTGGCAAAGACATATGTTGAGAGATAACAGTAAGAAAGATTGGGGTCTTTTTTTTTTGAAAAATTTTTACCATAGAAGCGTCAAATCATTTTCAAGATGGTCTATCATAACGTATACATCGTCTCTAGCTTTATCACCAGAGCCACATAATTCCGGGGGCGTGGCGATTGTTGCCGCGACCGGAGTGTTGTTGTTGTTAAGCACCCACATACAGTGTTTTGAGAATCGGTTTTTTTTTGTGGTGCGCTCTCTACTTCAAAAACATTGCCTTTAATGGCCGTGCCAGAGCCTTTGAATTCTTTAGAAAGATGGGCAGAATGGAAGCCGTTAAGCTTGTCAAATTGAAAAGTGTGGAGGAAGCCGGCGAGGTGGTCCTCAAAGAAACCTTAGGCCATGGTTTCAGCAATCTTTCCATCAACGAGAGCATGCAAGGCATCTCAAATTGGATTCAGCAAACCTTATCCGCTAAAACTGCTGCCTTACAGGAACTTGGAAACTCCATCGCAACTATTAGCAACGAGGTTGCAGC
>JAKTUB010000425.1:11232-22527 GCA_030556465.1 Metschnikowia picachoensis | reverse complement strand
CATGTGCCCCAAATTCTTGTTGCATATCACGAACTTGCGCAGGAGTTTACAAAGGGGCATTTCGTGCAAATGTCAATTTCATCTGTCATCACTGTGCCAGAGATTCAAATAGTGGGGTTGGCGTACTATGCGATTCGCTTATATCTCGCGGCATCTTCCGAGGTTGTTGATACTGAGGAGTGGATGAAATGGCTTTCAAAGAAGGATGAGCTTCTGTTTTTCAAAAAGCGGTTCCATGATTTCAGCCCCGAAGACTTGATGAAGTTATCAAAACCTCAAGTTGATAAGTATCTTGATTGGATGTATGAAACATTGATACCCAACGAGTATAACGAGCCTGATAGCGAAAATCTATCTTTGATGCAGAAAAAGCTTGACAAAATCTTCCCCTATGCTAAGACGGGAACCGTTGACCTGGATTTTGCCATTGGTGCACCACTCGGCGTTGTGAAGAACGCTATCAGTTCTGCAGAAATTCCGTATATCGACGGTGTCCTTGAAACTTTTCTTTGCGAAAAATACGGCTTACGACAATCCACACTCGAGCTTATGCGTGAGAGAATAGATAGAGATTTTCACGAAAAAATCACTTATGACATATGGACATGAGAAAAATCTTCGCATCAATGCCTTAAAATGCCTGTGAACTTATCTTGTGTGAGCTGGCCTCTCACAAGTCACGGGCAGGCTCTAGACTAGTATTCACGAGACACGCGAAATAAGGTAATGGCAATTCAATCATATAATAGATAAGTTCATCCATTACCAACTTGCAACAAAAAGCTTTTATGAATATTTCCTTCTGTAAATAGATAGAAATACGTCTTAAGTACTCTCCAAAACGAGTATAGAATAAAAAAATCACATCGGTCAGTATTTCTCGCCAGTTCGGGGGTCACAATTTTATGCCTGTTGCGCGTTTCGCGGGTTTCCTAACAATGCATTGATCCGCTCGTATGAGTTAGGAGCTAGATGAGTGACCCGGAACAAGACCTGAAAAAGAGACGATCTGAAATTCCGGATGTAAGTTCCAAAGTGTTGGATACTGAAGATGATAATATCGATGAGAATCATGAAAGAATGGAGGCAGACGTGGATACTAAAGCTTTTCTTTCACAAGCACCGGATCTTAGTTTGAACTTGTCTAGAGAACAGACCCCAAATACCGAGGATGGCACAACCTCTACATACACAGACCTGGCGCCTGGATCACCAAACTTTGACAATGAGACTGGCTTAAAACGGGGCCTCACTCCTTCCTTGGATATTGATAGCGCAGTTGTCAAAAAACCCAGAGTAGACGATATCAATCTTGACCCCGCCCAAGTGCCCTTGGCAAGCATAGAGAAACAAAAGAAGAGGGTCACTGGGCGAGCCATTGAGAAGCAATGGGTGTGTCTAGAGACAGATTCGTTTAATTCTTTTGAAAGCCTATGTACCATTTCGATGAATAGTGTCCTCGAGCGATACAAAGACTCGAAGCAGAGGGACACCAAGGTGGCAGAAACACAGCGAATCTTCACGCAACATTGGCTTAGTACGAAGCTCCCTAAGTCGTTTTTGGCCAGATTGAAGATAACAAAGTTACCCCCACTGAAATCCTTGATGGTGAAGATGAGGGGAAACAATGAAGAAAGCTTTGATCCTCTTAATGTCGATCAGGTGAACCTAAGAAAGACCGTGTTTGAGACCTATCTTCTGGCCGAATTAAAGCAACTTGAGAGTCTTGAAGCATATAAGAACTCGTTGGAAAACACATACAACCTGGACCTTGAGTATTTGAGGGATTTCAAGAAAACCACGGCTAATCTACGCGAGCAAATCTCTCAGGAAAGGGGCCACAGTTCGAAAGAGCTTCGATTAGACTTGTTGCTGACAAAACGAAACTCGTCAGAAAGTAGGCTAAAGAGGAGCCGCTCATTTATCAATTCGACTTCATCTGATGCGCGGTTTGACCCAAGCAAGGATAGTGACTTGGGGCTGTTGATAAAGGACATACATACCGAGCTTTGTGGGCTCACAAAGCAGAAACGCGAGCTTCTCACCTTATCTGATCAACTTGATGTGATTGAGCGGCAGCTATATGATCGGAGGACTACGTGAAGCGAGCACGCATGCAACCTTTTCACCCTACATATATCCAGTACACTGTGATAAGATGTATGAGCTCATCATCGACGCGGAATGCCCAGTAGCCATCTTTCTTTTCATCCCAAACTGCGCCAATAACCGACTGGATGGTCACATCATTGCTCACCTCAGGCTCCAGGTCGATTCTGGTTACCAGCACCAAAAATTTGTGTTTCGAGCTTTTTGTGCTTAGCTTCTGCGCTATGTGCCGCGCAGCCTCCTTAGATTCGTTCAAGTTCTGAACTTCGCCCTGAAAGATGGACTTGAGCTCCTCTGAGCTTATAGGCCCCAGGCAGCTTTCGCTCAAATTGAGTATTTGCACCGACATTGTGCAATCTTGTAAGATTGTGTGGGGCGCACTTTAGTGGGTAACTTGGGTATGTCGCGAATTCCCGACCAGGATTTGATGCTGGAGGAAACTTGAGCTGGAACAGTAAAACCAAAGATGTGGCGCGTTGCCGCTAACGGGTTCCGAAAATGGTGCCGAAGATACAATTATCGCTTTTTTATTACGACTTTGCTGGACCTGTAATTCAATCAGACGCGAAAAACAGAAAAACAGAAAAAATATGTTGGGGGCAGTACTCAAGCTCGGATCTCGAAATGTTCACGGCACGAGTACAAATGTCCGCGCGCTGCACAAATGCAGCAGCCAAGTGCGATAACACCAAAATTCCTCACACGCCCTAGCGCTTACAGTTTCCCTTGAGGCATTTTCATAGCATAGAAGCAAGCTACTGCAAGTCTTTATATTTCTCGATAAACCGATCACTCATGGAATTCTTCAAAAAGAAATCAAAAGAGGCAAAGGCAAGCGGTAGTCATTCGGAGGGCGACACCTCGTCTGCTAGCTCCCGCATCACGTCCGTCTCTTCCAGCGCGTCGAAACGAGGTCTTGTTAAATGCCAAAAGCCTTTTGAGGAGCCTCTCAACCCAACGAAACCCCCTGAGTTCAAGCTCACGGAACACGAGCAAGCCTGTTACGACGAAGTTTTGGCCCATTTCCAAGAATATATCAAGTCAGATGTGCCGGTGAATGACACTGCCGGCGCGGCCAAGCATCCTATGACTGACGAAGAGAAAGCTTGGTTGACGAAAGAGTGCATCCTAAGGTACTTGAGAGCCACAAAGTGGAAACCAAGCGCCACCATTAAGAGAATCGAAGACACCATTGTGTGGAGGCGCACATTTGGTGTAGTCGAGATCAAGGGCCACACAGACCCCAAAAAACTTATAACAGCCGAGATAGTCGAGCCCGAAAATGTGACAGGAAAGAACCTCATTCTCGGTTACGATATTGATAACAGGCCGTGCTTGTATCTTCGGAATGGCTACCAGAACACGTCTGCGTCCATAAGACAAGTGCAGCATTTGGTTTTCATGCTAGAGCGAGTGATACAATTTATGCCAGCTGGCCAAGATACATTGGCTTTGCTTATTGACTTCAAAGCAGCCCCAGCACATTTGAAGCTTTCTTCCAAGTTTCCGTCTCTTAGCATCTCCAAGCAGGTTCTCCACATATTGCAGAATCACTACCCTGAGAGATTGGGCCGCGGGCTTTTTACTAATATCCCCTGGATTGGCTACACATTCTTCAAGGTTGTCGGGCCATTTATAGACCCACATACTAGACTGAAAACAATCTATGATCAGCCGTTTGAAAACTTTGTTCCAAAGGAGCAATTGGACAAAGAATTCAATGGGCTTTTAGATTTTGAGTACATCCATGATGTTTACTGGCCCATAATGAACGAGATTGCTGACAATAAAGCATGCATTGTTCGTGAAAACTATCAAAAATTAGGTGGAGGAATTGGATTGAGCGAGTTTGATCTCAAGAGAATCGTGTAGATGATGGTGCGAATTTTTTTATGGGTGTGGGTATCGGCATTAAGGCATAAATAATAATTATAGAAGAGAACTCGAATAGAACAGCAGCAGCCTTGCGATGAATCAAGTTTTTCAGCCTCTCCTATTGCATAAAATAAAGATTTACTTCTTAAACATAATTGTCGCGTCACAATGTTGTCTAAGTCGGATTTACTATAGAAGCGCGCATACACCAAAATGCTTTTTATATTAACGTTATATACGTCCAGAGCTCAAGGCCAATAAAATGTTCTCTCTCACATTTATTGCGCATGGAGCAAAGCTCACGGATGAAAATCAACGTGACATTGAAGAGTTTATTTCCGGGAAACTACAAGTCTCCGTTTTGGCCAAGACGGAGCTTTCTCCAAACAGAGTCATCGATTTCTCAGTGGAAACGAGTGTGCCAGACGTGGTGATATCGTTGGTGAAAAAAGAGGCTGAAATTCAGAATGCCAGCTATGACATAATTTTCCAGAAAACGGCTGAAAGGAGAAACAAACAATTGTTCATTTTCGATATGGACTCCACCCTTATCTACCAAGAGGTCATCGAGTTGATCGCCGCGTGCGCCAACATTGAGGATAAGGTGGCTGAAATCACCGAAAGAGCCATGAACGGAGAACTTGATTTCAATGAATCGTTGCGGGAAAGAGTTCTCTTGTTGAAGGGAATTGACGCCTCCACCCTCTGGGAGGAATTGAAGCTCAAAATCAAAATCACCAAGGGCGCTCGCGAGCTTTGCAAAGCCTTGAAAAAATTGGGTGTCGTCATGGGTGTTTGTTCCGGTGGATTCATCCCCTTGGCTTCCTTCGTGAAAGAAGAATTGGGCTTGGATTACGCTTTCGCCAACACTTTGGGTGTTGATGAAAACTCCAGGCTTGATGGCACCACACGAGGGTACATCGTCAATGGCGAGAAAAAAGCGGAGCTCTTGCTAGAGATAGCTGCCTCGCACAAAATCGACCCGGCCACTGCTGTCGCAGTTGGTGATGGGGCAAACGACTTGAAGATGATGGCCGCCGCTGGCTGGGGAGTGGCGTGGAACGCAAAGCCAAAGGTTCAGAAGGAGGCGCCTAGCTGCTTAAACTCTGACTCTTTACAAGACATCTTGTATATGATGGGCTATAACGATTCTGAAATCGCCAGCCTCTCCGCTTAGATTGGGACCCATCCTCGCTTTATAGACAAGGAAGACTTGCGTGTGCGTGCGACTGTTCATGCCAGCGTTTGTCTACATAATTAAGAAAATCATAATAGATTACGCTCGTTCTAATTGCTAACAATGCCTTTGATCGTGCCTCTGACACAACCCATAACACCGTTCATTAGCATAACATCACGCCCGACCTTGAGCATATCTGCCGAGATATCGCCTTCTTGAATCAAATTTTTCTTAAGCAAAAAGTGCCTAGTGACACCGCAAAGACAACCAGACGTGAGCTTTGGTGTTATCCAAACACCTTGATTACTCTTGATTGCAACATTTGTGATGGAACCTTCCATAACCTCGGACGTGGTGTTTATCAAAATCACCTCTTCGCGTGTTGAGTTCCCCGGCAAGGCTCTTTTCCTCGCCTTCGTGTACACGTCCCTGTGCGTTGTCTTGAAAGAAGTGAAAGGTGACACAAGCACGGGAGTTTGGTCAACATAGATATCATATCTCATCGAATCAGGAAAGTTTTCTAGTACACCATCGAGGAGATTGTCTCTCGCTTCGATCTCATAAAGTTCGATTTTAGCATCTCCGCTTTTGGATATGAGAAGCCTCACTTTCAATGGCTTCGCCACGGAAACCTGGGATTGCTCAATCGCTTCTGTTAGCTGCTTTAGGAGAAGTTCCTCGGTGAATGCATAGAATGAATCTTGCAGTTTGAAACAATTACCGTCCAACTCACCGAAAAACTTTGTAGTGTACTTGATTCTCTCCACGTGCTCGGGGAGCAAGAAGAAGTTGTCCTTGACAATTTTAGCCACTGAGGTTGGTGGAGTCTTGCTCAAAAAAGGATCGTATCTAATGGTAGATAAGAGCTCGAATGGGACATCTGTGGAAAATTGTGTATCTTTACCCAAAGAGGAAAGAAACTCCTCGTATGTCGGTACTTCTTTATCGGTGTTCATATTGTAGCAGTTGTGAATCTACAACCAACGATCAAAGTGGAGATTGATATTTGCACATAGATAAGCCAGAACAAAGAGCGCGTCATTACTATATCACGAAGTGACATTTCAATGCCAATATTATTCATTCGCGATGAATCGTGGAAAAGATTACACATACAGGTAAGTCTTCGAGTGTCAAAGTGTCACTGCTCAGAATGTGTCAGTTGAAAGTGTCAACCAGGTGACAGATTGAATCGGGACAATGTGGCAATGTGGCGCGTCGTCAAAAACTCAGCTTCTTAGCTATGTACTAAACTGATAAATAATCTCATCGTCGCACTTTTTTCATTAAGGTTATAATTATAGCGCTAATAAGGTCTGAACCTTTTTCTTTCCTTCATCAACTTGACTCTTTCCTGGTCCTGCTTAAACTTATGCAACAAATCGTTCATCTCTGTCTTCTTCTTTTCTCTCAATTGGAATCGGTAGAAATCGTCCTTTTCCTTCTTTTTCATCTTCTTCTTGATTTTTTCATGTTCCTTCGTCTGCAAAAGCTTCTGCTTCCCCAACATGCCCGCTTTGGTCTTTGTATGAGATCCTACCACTAACGTGAAACCATCCTCATCGACAATCTCCGTTTGCTTTTGTAACTCCTCCCTAGACTCCTGTTCGGCTCTATTGAACAGTTCCAATGCCTTTGAAACGTCTCTCGCAAGCTCGTTTGGATCGAGAACTTTCGCTTTAAGCTTTCCCAAAAGAAACTGGGATCCCAATGCGGGCACAGGCCAGTACGTGCTCTTCTTCTCCCCGGACAACCGCTTCAACGCATTGAATGCAAGCTGGAACGATGCTTTGTCAATAAAAGTAACGATACCACAGTTTTTTGGAAGCTTCAGGGCGATTTCCCTGGTGTCACCCTCGCCTACCTCATACTGCAAATCACTGGTGAACTTTGTGAGGTCAATGTATACGTCCTCCTCCATGTCTGTTAGCGGACTGGCAATGTAGTTTTCAACGGTGGCACCAATAGCAACCTGCTGGAAATACTTTTTCAAAACGGCCCCATTGGTTTCGATCGGCGTGTTGAATACGAAGAGCAGTCGACCGCTGATGTTCTGTGCTGCTTGAGAGCCCTTCGCCTCGTGTTTTCTGAAATAGACATAGTGAGTGCCATCTCCCTCCGGTAGCTTCACTTTGAGAATCTGAAAGCCCTTAATTTCCGAAGCGCCAGCCATTTGGTTGTGATTTGGTTCTGGGTCGATACGCCTATGTTTTTTTCCGCAGACTCAGATGAGCTGAGCTGAGCCCAGGTGAGAGTGCGCAAAAAACTACCAAGAGACTTGTTTATAGAGAATATTTAGCTAAAGTTATGACATGGGTATTTGATTCCAGGGCTGCCGTTATAGTGTTTTCCTAGTAAGAACCTATTGTATTTGAAGGATAAGCTGAATACTAGATGGATTTAGGCTCAAAATATGATGCATATAAGCAGGCCTTATTGTAGTTAGAACTTAGTTGTGCCTGTAAAAGGCTGACATTGGCGTATGCAACAAAAAAGACAAATATTTTGCGTTGCAATCATGAGCATAAACACGAAATATTAATCTTCGCCGAAGTCAAGTTACTATATATATAGTTATGTATGTATATATATGTATTAGGCAAGGCAGCGAAGCTGACTAGGGTTTTATATATATTCAGGTATAGTTTTGTGGAGAGCTAGGTAAGTAATTCTGGCTCCCAGTCCTTAATCAGATGTATCAAGCAAAAAAAAATTAATGTATATATGTTTTCACACTTTGTTCTCCATTTGCATTGGTCCATCTCCATCCATACGCGTTCCCCAATCTGGTTGCCCTCCGCCTAGGCCAGTGCGGCTCAAACCGGCTAGTGAAAGATCGCGTTTTAATGTTTACATTATCATTGGAACACCTATTAATCCCATAAAGTCGAGAAAATGGAGCCAAAAGGGCGGAAAAAAGACTCTATCGAGCAATTCATCGAGCTGCCTCAAATCCTAGTGGAAAGCGGGCTTTCCCAACTCAGGTATATGATACTCATTGAGGGCCTTTCCATACCCGAAGGCTATGAACAATGCCCCTATAGAGGCTATGTGTGGTCTATTCTTTGCAAGGTTCCAGTATATCCCGCTCGTAATTACGAGCGCGTGGTATCAAATATACAAAACAAACTCTCGCCGGAAATCTACCAGAAGATCAAAAATGATACATTTAGGACTCTCATGAACGACCGAGCGTTCCATTCCCGGGTCTCTGAAGACTCATTGATGAGAATACTCGCGGCCCTCGCAACGACGATTCCTGAGAACAAGGTGGGCTATGTTCAAGGCTTGAACGTTTTACTAGCACCGATCGCATATACGTGCTACAAGAGTGAGCCGCAAGCGTTTGCCATTTTACATCATTTGATCACAAGACAGATTCCGTTGTACATCACCCCCAATTTGGATGGTGTTCATACCGCGTTGAGTTTAGTTGACCTCGTTCTCAAAATCATAGACCCGGTCCTCAGCGAGTTTCTAGACTCGAAATTCTTGAAGGCTGAGATTTATGCGTTTCCTTCAGTTCTCACGCTTTGCGCCTGCACGCCTCCGCTAAAGTCTTTGATCAAAATGTGGGATTTTCTTTTCGCCTACGGCATACATATGAACATCTTGTTTGTCGTAGCTCAGCTTATCAGAAACAGGTCTACGCTATTAAAGTCACTGCAACCGATGAAGGAATTGAGGAACTTTCCACCTCTTGATGAAAACAACATTATCAAGTTGAGTCTCAGCTTCATCCCCGAGCTTCCCAGGCAACTATATGATATGATCACGCGGCACGGCTTCGATCCGCATGTTCCGAAAGAGCTTGCAGCTTTCACGAAACTCAACAAGCTCTAAAACAATCCGTTGGTGTAATCATCGTGGCTATAAAAAGCGCAAAGCACAGTTCGGTCGTTATAAGAACGGCCAGCCATGCTCATCAATGCCCCGAGAGCCACTTGCTCGCTTTCAAACTCAATATATACCTTTCCGATACCCGGCTGAGTCAATTGCAGAATACCAGGCGAATAGTCATGAGGAGGCCTTGGAATTTTCATCGATACCACTTTGCCAAGTGAGCTTGCTTCCAGAAGGATGTCGTGCTCAATGAACTTATATGACTCTTCATCGATCAAATCTGCAGCAGTCACACAATTGATGAGTTGAATTACCTTCAGCTTCGGGTGGAACGCAACATATTCATTTCTCACCAAGCCCCTCAATGTCTTGAGCTCAATAGGGCAGTCCTGTATACTGGTTTCAATAACATCACCGTTAGTGAGTTTTAAGCACGAGAAGCGTGCTTCCGTGACCATGCTCAATTCGCTGACTTGTTTTAAATATGTCAATGTTTGTTTAAGCGCACCCTTCGTGCTCGGAAAGTCCTTTGGGTCAATGAAGAACTCCACGAAAGCGATACCTAATGGTTCTTTGGTCCCGACCTCTCGTAAGTATTGAAATGCCCTTAGGGGCGCAATCTCGTTGAGTCTATCAACTAGGGACGACTCGCTGGCAGCCTTATTTATCGAAAGAGTGAGTTTTCGGGGACTATCCAACACCTCTTCATCAACTTCATCTTTTGGAGTTTTGTATGGAGGCAAACATTGCACAACATACTCTCCAGGCCTTGTTAAATGTAATGGAGCTTCCACGTTTGTATCGAGACATTCTGCAGGTATGCGCTGTCCGTCAAGAGCGAGAGCCAACGTAGCAGCAACACTCGACTTGAACTCAATGATAAGTTTGCGATCGTCTTTAGTCTTGCGCTTTCTTTCGATATTGTTACCCAAAGAAACGCCTTTGAGGTCGGCCAGGCCAATGAACTTGTTGATATAGTCTGCCACAAGCAAATGGTCCACCTTCAGAAAGTCGATGCCCTCAATGATCACGATACATGAGTTACGGGAGTCCAACGGATCAATTTTGGAGGATGCTAAGAGTATGCCGTCCTCGGTGCACCCGTCTTTGATCAAGCCTTCCAATTTAGTTACATCCACCGGTCTTGGCGAGCCCGGAAGCGGAAAAAGCCCGGAGAGTTTTGCTCTTTGCGCACTAACCTTCTCGAAGCCCTTGGGCTTGATTCCCCATTGGCTCCCAATTATAGGGAACTTGTCGATAATGGGTACATGTAGTAGCCCTATCAAGCGCCGTTCGTATTTCTTAATTAGTTCTTCTTTCGTCAATCTCGAGTCTGGGTCCACGGGAGCTTCAGAAGTCGAATCACCACCTCTGACATCTCGTGAGCTCTTTCCTTCCTGGTTTCTGTATGGCCTTCGTTCATTTGTTTGCCTGGCAGGGGGCCTTCCAGCATTCCGGCGGTCCCTATAATCATAGTTGTGTCCACCGTTTCTCCTTTCCCTACTATTATCCAGACCCCTTGTTTCCCTTACCCTTTCACGGGGCTCCAATTCTCTATAGTTGGAGTCTTGTCTGGGTGCTATAGCGTGGCGGGATGAATTGTCCAGCCTTCCATCCGATTTATTTGAGTTATAGTTGTAACTCATTCTGTATTAGAATGCTATATTTGTGAGATCCTTGTCAAAATTGCTATTTGGTTTCGTGAGAACTGGTATCAGTATATTGTTGATAGATATGGTATGCGTTTTCCGGCCTCGATGAGAACATTTGAAAGCCGCGCTCAGGCGACGAACTCCACGATGAAATTCCAGGCTCGCATCGCCATTGCACACAGTGGCTTTATTCTAACTTAATAATCATATGTAAGTTTGTATGTTTTGAGCTATGATGCTTTTGTTTTACAATTCATCGTGATCCTCAGAAGGCTTGGTCTCTTTTGTCTTGTCTGTAGCATCTTCGACATGCTCATCGATCGCGGCACTACTCGCGCTGCCATGAGCGGCAACCGTCTCAGTCTCGAAATCGGAAACTTGAGCCTGAGTCAGTTCTGATTTCTCCTTCTCTTTCTCCTTCTCCTTCTCTTTCTCCTTCTCCTTCTCTTTCTCCTTCTCCTTCTCTTTCTCCTTCTCCTTCTCTTTCTCCTTCTCCTTCTCTTTCTCTTTCTCGCTCTTTAGTTTGGCCCTCAAGAGTTTTTGCTCCTTTCGTTCCTTCAACTTTTCGAGTCTGCTCAACAAGTAGGTTATACGCTGCTCATGCTGTTTTTGAAGAATCTGCACATCATTAGCCAT
>JAKTUB010000425.1:0-11212 GCA_030556465.1 Metschnikowia picachoensis | reverse complement strand
ATATGGTATGCGTTTTCCGGCCTCGATGAGAACATTTGAAAGCCGCGCTCAGGCGACGAACTCCACGATGAAATTCCAGGCTCGCATCGCCATTGCACACAGTGGCTTTATTCTAACTTAATAATCATATGTAAGTTTGTATGTTTTGAGCTATGATGCTTTTGTTTTACAATTCATCGTGATCCTCAGAAGGCTTGGTCTCTTTTGTCTTGTCTGTAGCATCTTCGACATGCTCATCGATCGCGGCACTACTCGCGCTGCCATGAGCGGCAACCGTCTCAGTCCCGAAATCGGAAACTTGAGCCTGAGTCAGTTCTGATTTCTCCTTCTCTTTCTCCTTCTCCTTCTCTTTCTCCTTCTCCTTCTCTTTCTCTTTCTCGCTCTTTAGTTTGGCCCTCAAGAGTTTTTGCTCCTTTCGTTCCTTCAACTTTTCGAGTCTGCTCAACAAGTAGGTTATACGCTGCTCATGCTGTTTTTGAAGAATCTGCACATCATTAGCCATTTCACGTGTCAATGAACTTACTGTCTCGCTGACCTCGAACTTTTCCTGTGATGCAAGATTTTCGAATTTTGATTTCGAAAGGCCAACCATTTCAGTGAGCTCCTCCAATGCTTGCTTGAAATCAGAAAAGTGTTTTTCCAAATCATATTGTTCTTTCCGACTCACTCCATAAATTTTTTTCATGATTTTTTCATTCTCTGTGTCGAAGTCGAACCCCTCTGATTCGTATTTGTCCCTTACCTGTTTAGTTTGGTTACCGAACTCCAACAAGTAATCCTGAACCGACTGTGCTTGCTCGGTGCCTTCTTCTAGCAAGTCTTCAAGCGTGGACAAACTCAAGTCAGATTCCAGCATCTTTACGATGGACTCCAATGCCTGTTTTATCTCCTTCACACTGTTGAGCTTTTCCTCGATTTTTTTGAGTGTCAGGGAGCCTGACTCGTAGTCGACCCAGTCGATCATGTCCCCTGCTTTGGTTTGATATTCTTCAATCAAGCTTTCTCCTAGGTTTTCTAAGAGAACGTCGTAGTGATCGTCGATGTAGAAACGTAAGCTGTAACACGTGCCTTCGAGCACGTTCCTGGTATGCTCAAGTACTATTTTGTCCTTTTCAAGCTCCTTCAAGTAAGAAAGGCTTGCCAAAAACCTCTTTTTCTCTGTGCTATTGTATGGTCGCAAACTTGAGTAAGATATAGATGGGATCATCACTCTGGACTTCGTTTTGGCCACTCTTTTTGTGGTGGAATTCGAGCTCGTGGTGTTTTTGTCATCGATCTGACTCTCCGGAATGATATCAGGAGTAGTACAGTTAACAAAGAGGCTGTCGAGATAGAATATCTTGTCATTGCCAAGTGCGAAGTCAGCGTACAAAGACACATCGTTGGCAGGGCATGTCAAATCAGATGCTCTGGAGGAGAGCCTGGTAACATTGTATGACCCATACAATTGATTGTTCTCGTGTAAGCCAATCGAAACTCTATCCCCAGTAACTTGGCCCAAATTCACCAATGACCTGGTACCGGCCGTAGAGCCCTTTGCGAAAACAAGGCGCTTCTCGCTTGAGCTATTCAACGATACTTCGAAATCACTCAATATACGATCATTCAAGACAATGTCGGTTCCTGAGGTGGTAATTGTCTTCAATTGATACGCCCTAATGGTGGTACCATATGCGCACGCTTCATCGGCATTGAGAACTTTCGACAACTTTCCTTCTCCCAAATGCTCGATCAACTTTTTCTGAATGAACGGCGTTCTCGTTGCACCTCCGTTCAATATGACAGACTCAACATCTTCGATAGTCTTCGGGCCGGTGGGGGAGTTTTCCAACGCATCGGAAATGGGTATCACAACACGCTCAAAAAATTGGGAGCTGGCTTCCTCAAACTCTTGCCTGGAAATGACGGTTTTGAAGTCCTCATCATTCCAAAAGCTCTCCAAAGACACTTTTGAGTCAGCATTCGCAGATAGAATGGTTTTTGCCTTTTCAGCGGACTCATATAATCTGGCAGCCAGTTTGAATGGAATCTCGTAAGACTTATCCAAGTCAAATTTCTCAAGAAATTTCTCATACAAGATGTCGTACACCTTTTTGGTCAACAATTCGCCACCAAAGGTAGCATCGTAGCCCACCGACTCAACATCCAAATAAACAGTCCCATTCTGGAAGGGCGTAATGGAGAAAAGCGTTGCTGTCGTCGAGCCAGCACCAACATCGTAGATTATCTGATGAACTTTTTTACCGTCGTATTCCTCCTTGGCAAATTTGCGGTCAGAAACGTAAGCTAATGCGGCTGCACAACCTTCATCGACTAGCCCCAAAACCGAAGAATAATTGGCTAAACTCAAGGCATCTCTATAGGCTAAACGGGAAAATTGGTTCGCAAATGGTGGAATGGAAATGGCGACGTCCTCGGCTATGGCTCTTGCCTGTGGATGGTGCGTCAAGGACTTTATAACACGTTCCTTCAACTCTGCAAGGGACATGGCGGCGAGTTCCTCTGCTGAGAAGGTGAAAGTGTTTCCAGAACGGCCCAACTCAAACGAAATTGCGTCTGGTCTTTGTTTTCCCGCAACGATCTTGAATTGTGGGTTCTCTTGCATGTATTGCTTCACCCATGGATCTTCAATGGTCTTTCCGAGCAATGACTTCAAGTTTGCAGCACACGTTTCGGGCGATCTCGAGCAAAGCGCGCCGATCTGAGAACCATAGGCTCTTTCGGCATTCTCAAGCGAGCCATCAGATACCTTGGGATCAACGTAAATGGCAGATAAGTCTTTTCTGTTACCGCCATCCGTGGGAATGATCTCAAAATGGATTCCAGGCGCCACCATCATGGCTTTCGTGAACTTGTGGCCGAAATCCACCCCCACTATGGCAGCAGACACAATTGACCATGCATAGAATGTAGATAGAAGCTTCATATGCGTTCTTGTTACGTATCACCAGGAGGATTAAAGAAGTGATTGGCATGGAAACGCGACGAATTGCGGAGAAGGTGTGAATTTTGTCGGCCCGCGTGCAGGAGCTGTCCAAGAGAACACCCTGGCTTTTCGTCCGCGTCCAAGAATCGTTGACTGCGCGAAGGAATTCTGTCCCCATACCAAAGTTTCAATGTGATCATTCACATGATGAAATGGCGTTCTTTGAGTAGTAGTTTGAAACTTCTTCGGAAGTCACACGGCATTTGGATGTGCCTAAACAGCTGTATATGCTGACCAGCCGCGTCGCTCAGGCTGATGCTCTTCGAAATAAATATAATTCGAGAAAGCTCGAAGCAATAAACTTAAAATCGGAAATGTTTCAAATAAAGCTAAATTTGTACGGGTATTGCCTACGTTCCTACCTCACCAGCAACCCACAACTGGGACGCAAGCACTTAGGCCGCGCAATGCATATTCATGACTGCGAATCAATCTCTCAGGTTTAATCTAGAAATCCCCTGGTATACAAGAGCCGCAGATTTTGAGGCAAAAAAAAAACATAGGCTATTGTAATAATAACTAGTTCTTTTAGGTTTCTTCGCCTGTTCACTGTTCGCGTTCAAAATTTGATGGTAATCAACCAACCTTTGGAGGCAAGAGGAAGGCCCGATCAGAGGCTTGTTCGGTAATGATAGATCAAACAAGCTGGAGAAAAATTATTCGGCATCCGGCTTATTTACCTTTGGGCGAAATAATTTGCTATTGCGAATCAGTTTTTTATCGGCTTCATTTCTCGTATCGTTTATCCGCTCTTGCCAATAAGCTTATCTAGTTATCTATTGAATGAGTGTGCACATAACCCGAATATCTCGGAAAAGCCGAAAATTTATCTGGCTCGGTTGGCTGTATTTTGGCTAAATTGGTCGTGTGAATCAACTCTTTTTCTATACAAAAATGTAATAGAAGACACTGCTGCTTTGAAAACTAAGGGCCACCTTTTTTTCGAGTTTTTGCCCCTGATTTCATCTAGTTTTCCCGAAAACATGCTAATTTACCTTGCCGCGGCGATTCCTAATTGGTGCCGGGATGCGCGATGCGCGAACCACTATATATGACACCTCTTCTCCCCCATCGTACATTTTTGCGCCTGGGTACAGTCACCGCTCGAAGATCTACTGATCAGTTTAAACTGGGTTGCTAGGCAAAGAGGTTACACACATCAACAAGAAAAATCAAAAAAATGGATGCCGCAGACGTAGAAGCCACCAAAATGTACATTTCGTACAACAACATCCACCAGTTGTGTCAAGAGACGTCGGAGAAAATCAAGGCCTTCAAGCCAGACTTGATCATCGCGATAGGCGGCGGTGGCTTTATCCCAGCTCGTATGTTGAGAACATTTTTGAAAGAACCTGGTCAGCCCAATATCAGAATCATGGCCATCATTCTTTCTCTTTATGAGGACATTGGAACCGTGGGTACTCAAGCTGAAAATGTGGGTACGCAGGTAGTTAGAACGCAGTGGATTGACTACGCGCAGTCCAAGGTCGATTTGGTCAACAAGAACATTTTGATTATCGATGAAGTCGACGACACCAGAACCACTTTGCACTATGCTGTTTCGGAGTTAAAGAAGGACGTTGCTGAGCAAGCCGCGGCACTCGGTGCCGACCCAAACAACACCAAATTCGGTGTTTTCGTTCTTCATGACAAGGTCAAAGCCAAGAAGGCCGATTTGCCAGACGATATCATGAAGGCGGGCAACTACTTTGCCGCCAGAACCGTCCCAGACTGCTGGATTGCTTATCCATGGGAGTCTACTGACATTGTCTACCATACTGATAGAGCTTTGGAGCAAAACAACGACGTTTTCCTTCCTTCCACAACTCAATAGCCTTGTATAATATTTACTCGAAACCATATTCCGTGTATCACCCCCAACTAATCATCGATCTCAATGTAGTCCGGGCTTCGAGAATGATTCTTCAACGGCTCGTGTCCGCCGCGTTTGGCATTTGTGCCCCGCTTCTTGCTTTGTCTGAGCGATTTGCCTTCACCTTTGAATTGAGCCTGTGGCTGTACTTCGTCTCCCTCCTGTGTCTTTGGCAAAACGACAGGCCACCCCAAGAATATCTGATTCTCGGGCAAGTTGAACTCAACTGGGGCAGCATCCGGGTCCAAGTCATCTATAGAGACTTTCTTTGTTTCCCCAGTAGTCAAAGCCTTCCCCGAAAGCTTTTGGCCCGAACCCCGATACGCATTCTGACTATTTCCGTCTTGGACCAATTTTGCGTATCCGAGAGCATGTGCCATTGTTGCTGCGCCTGCGCCTCTGTTGACTTTGCTAGGGTTGATTGGGTTGGTCGAGGACTTTGTTCCTTTGGGTTTGTACTCTGGCTCCACGTAGCCCACAGGCGGGGCAAAATCCGTCTCCAAATCCGTCTCTATGACACATATACCCTTGTTCTTGCTCTCCGGCTTTACCTCAAGCACCTTGATGCCAAATCGAGTATCATTGTAGTCAATTTCAATAATGTCGTTGACTGTCAATGTAGAAAACTTTCTTAGTGCATTTTCAAGCACTGCCTTTGGGTCCGAGATGTCCAAGAAATCGACCGATTGAGGCTCAAGCTTGACAAACCGGCCATTCGGCAAATCGCAGCTCGCGATCTTTAGTAATGATCCTGGCTGCAACTTTAACGTCTCCATTGTCCATTGTGGAAGATACACTCTGCCTTCTTCAGCGACAAATTCCAAGACACCGCTGTGAGATGTCAAGTTTTCTGCTTCATTCACCAACTCAAAGAGCATTGGATATCTGATATGAAGCATTGTGAGCTTGTTGAGAGCAGAAGGAGGAAGAAAGATTTTGCCTCCAAAGTTTGAGTCGTCTTTCCTGACATTGTCAGGCATCATTGCCACTGGATAGCATCTGAAATAATCTTCGAATTTGGAGTTGACAGGGGCGAAAGAAGCGCCGCCAAAAAAGTTCGATCCGAATCCCGAAAACATCTTTAGCGTGAATCGGTTAAGTTGAGTAGTTATGGATATTGGACTCGCCTTGGTGAAGTTGTACGAAGTTTACCTTTCTATTTAATCTAGAAGGGCCCGTCTTGCATCTAATTTATATACACACCTGATACTTTAAACGCCCTGACCTCCCGCGTTCTTCTGTTGTTCGTTGATTTGTATGATCCTGATCGCAACTTCCTTTTGGGAGTCGTCCAAATTGCCAAAAACCAATTGATAGCGGGAAGGGTCAGCTTGCTGGACCGTGGTGGCCTTTTCGGCAAAAACCTGATAAACATTTATGGGGTCAATGGGAGTGGCTTTTAATGCCTCCAACTCTGCCTCGTCAGCCTCTAGGTCTTCATCGTAAAATTCATCATCCTCGCCGCCCTCTTCGCTTTGATAATCCTTTTCGCTCACTTTAACGCCGCTCTCTTTATCCAAAAGCTCTTGCTTGGCTCTGATAGCATGCGGGAGCTGCTCCAAGTTGGATATTATCAAGTCGACTGTCTCCCCAATAAGATCCTCAACCGGCAAAAGGTTCAAAGGTGCATCAATTACAATTGATAAGGCTGCCAAGGTCTGAAGTTTGCATCCATACACGCTCTGAAAGTCGTCCCCGTATTTTATCCACAACTTGAAAAATGTGCTAGTGAACTGCTTTTCATTCAAGAACTGCAAGGTTTGCGAGGGAGCCACGTACAAACAGGCGAAAAAGATTTTGAGAATGGACAAGTGATGCAACATATAGCCATCAAATGCATCCTCGGCCTCCAAAGTCGTGAAAATGGAGAAGACTTCAGGTAAAAACCTCGAAATGAAAGGCACAAATCTATGTCCCAAGCTGAGGATTGAGAATTCCATCAATTCGAAGGCGTAATGCGCAAAAACGGGATCAACATCACCCTGAAGAATCTGAAAGCAGACCTTGAATAAGCTTTGAACCTGCGGGCTGTTAATGGTAACGTCTTCCCCGACAAATGACAATCTGACAACAGTTTCAAAGAATGGGTGAAAAGTGTCAAAGTATTCAAACGCGTATGTATCAAACGCGTCGATGCAGTCTTGGAATATCTCCCACATAGATGGGCTCATTTTGTTAGTACCGTACAAAATGGACTCGGCCATCTCTAAGGCTTCCGTCAAGAACATGGCCATTGAGTTTTCCAAAATGAGCTTAATGACATCTTTGACGACTACTTCCAAGTTGGCAGAAACCTCGGGTGAAGAACTCATCGACACGACCAAAGATGTCAATGTATTTAATATCCCTGCAGCTTGATACTCCTTATCGATATCGAGTTTTTGACCACTCGACATGTGCTCGAGTATCTCTTGCGCCAACTTGAGGAACTGCTCGACCAAACGGTACGACAATTCATTCGCATAAGGCTCTAGATTGGCTGCAAACTTGGAGACAAACACGTCCATCACCGACGTCAAGGTATCGCTCTCAAAGTTTTTGGAAAGATCAAGAAGTGTGCCCATTAGCTGTGGAGCTTGCTGTGCAATTCTCTCGGCAACGTAGTCCTCTTCCACGAGCGTACGCAAAGCATCAATTGCAGTCAATTGTATGGGGAATTGTTCGTGTTGCTGGAAACAGGTGACAACGCCATGAAATATATCTTGTAAGACTGCCTGGTCATTGAACTTGTGAACAAAAATCGCGATGGTATCACAAGCCCTCGCAGTGAGCCATGGTGTTTTGTCGATTGTCGTTTGCAAAAGCTCAGGGTAAATCACGGAGTGCATGAGCAGGTCAAGCTGGCCCTTGACTGGGCTGTTTTTCTTGTCTAGTTTGTATGAGATCGTGGCCAATACACGAAGTGCGCCCTCCGTTTGCATGGCAATGTCTAAGTTTTCTCTGTCCGCAGCTCTCTTTTGGAAAACGTCATTGATCAAACCGAGCAACAATGTTCCACATGACGAGAATTTGGTGGAGGACAATCTGAATAAGAAGTTCACTGAAGCAGTATCTGCGGTCGTGTTTTCTCTGCTGACGTCGTAGAATCGTCTAATATACTCCTCCGGTTCATCTTCAAACAACTCAATTGTCTCAGGAGATGCGTTCAACATGGGCAAGAGCACATGTTTCACCACCGCCTCCAATTTGTCTTCCAACAAAAGATATGCCGGAGTCTCTATCACTTGTTCCAAAAGTGAAATCAAATGATACAAGGAAGCCTCGGATAACCACATCTTTTTTGTCGTCCAATCTTCTATAAAAGACCAGTAGGCGTTCAATATTTGTGGGACAAATTGTGATAAGAAACAGTTGACAAAAGGAGTCGTCTTGTCCTTAGTGTTGATACCACCACCGTGGCGCAACAAAAGTCTATGCATGTTGCCGAAACACCACTTCACGGCTTTTACTCTTGGGTTGCTCAATCTCTGCTCAGTGTGCTCTGTCTGAAGAACGGCCGTAGGCAAAGGCTTAGTTATAAGCATGAGATGAAATTGGCACCATTTGCCCAATTTCTCCAGATCCTCCAAATATGGAGGAAAGTTCGAATAAGTGGCGTACTTGAAAATCTTGAAAATCAAGTACAACATCTCGTCAGCAGTTGAAGAGTCGTCTCCCAATAAACCAGTAGCCAAGGTTTCTAGGACCGGAAAAGTGGTTTCAGTAACCTCATCCAAAATAATGTTCCTGAAGTTGGTCGAATCCAAGCCAGCGAAACGGTAGTTTTTTGTATACTCTAGCAAACAGATCAAGCCGGTGTAAACGTGATCCACATTTGAGGTGTCATTTAGCAAGCCGCTCATGACCGTCACGAGCTCGTCCCATTTTTCAGCGTCAAGAATGCTGCTTATGGCAGTTGACAACTGCACCCGCAACTGCGCATTCTTGTAAGTCTGGCTCAACACTTCTATCAACTTTCCTTTAATGGTGGCCTTTTCGGGATTCTGAATATATCTTGGAGTAGCCACTTTTAGCTCGGGAACAACCCAGTAGTTACTGATTCTGTTTTTGAAAAAAATCGCTGCTGAAGCTTGTACTCCCAAACTGATGCTCGAATCAGTGATAAGGTCGAGAAGATAGGCAGTGAAGCCCGGCATCTCCTCAAAGAACCGCAATTGGTCCTCGCTTTGCTTCCGTACTTGGAAGTTGGCATCTAGGGTTCCTGCTAAGGACTTGAGAAGAGAATCCTTGTCCATTTCTGGTATTTTTGCGTGAACTTTTATCTCAATTCGAACCCTAGATTTTTCAGCAATTAAAAAAAAAAAGCGACAGAGACGGCAAGCCGGGACGTGCGCACACCGCCAGGAAGAGAGCTGCTCACACGACCTACCCTACGCATGCGTAACTACTTTCGGTAGAGTAGCGTAAAAACCTCAACGCTACGAATGCGTCGCGTAGCGTAGAATTTAGTAAGCTGCGTTTTGAATTTTGGGCGTGAATCATGATTGATTTCATATAGTCGATGGTATGACTGGGAAAAGGACCAACGCAGGTAGCGCTAGATACAAGCGTTAGACCCTGCTATGATAAGATTATAAATGTTTGTCTAAAAAAAGAGACAAGCGAATTAACGGCGCTGGTGCTTTTTCTCCGGGGTCTACATATGGCTAAAATTTCCTTAGATCCTTGAGGTGAATAGTGGTCAATAGCGTGAGACTCTTTATAGACGCCACTTGAGCCGATAAGTGAGGACAAGTATGGTCCAGTAATCTGGCACGTAAGTATTTTTGGCCCCCATTTTCACGTTCCAATGTCAAGTTGTGAGCTGACTCATCGTGCAGTTTTAAAGTCGTCCGATTCCGTTGCCAGTTGAGATTAACTTCTTGTGACAAAAGGTAAACTTCGTGACGATCGTCTTTCAGCCAGCCGGCATTTCGGGCAAGAACGACCATTCGGACAACTAAAATTTAAGATTGGGTAGAACTTGTCACTCAGTGACAGTTCTTTCTGAAAAGTACTTTGCCTTGGTAATTTTATTGCTGGCGCGATTTGGTGCTCAGAATACGATTCCGCAGGCGTTTCCAAATTCAATTATTCCCCTCGAAAGATAAAGATAAAGTCTATTTCAGAATTGCGAAAGTGAAAATCAAGAGGCAACGCCCGCTTCCACTTTTTGTACTTCGTGGACTGGCGCGTCCTTGATAATCCAAGACACGTCCTTTCAGGGTTCACGCGTTTTGAAGTTACAATGCACCCAATTTGCGATTTCCCGCGTAGGAGGAAAAGCCGGGCACGAACCTAGCCATTGGGACATCCTTCAAACCAGTGATCTATCAGAATGGAGATTATATTGCACAACGCTTCTCTACTCTACGCCACTCCGTAGCTACGCTGGTATATGAAATTCTCTTCGCGGCTACGCACTTTTTCCCGTCTCTACCGACAGGTTAGAGCGAAGCCTCAGGCATAGAAAACAGCAGTGTGATCTGGCCCAGTGCGAGGGTGATATGCATTTGGTGATAGGCAGCCAAGAAAGTTGGTGAGATCTAATCTTCCATCTACGAAAGCTTTGGAAGTTTCACAAGATTTTGATCAATTCAGAATCAAACTGATAAAATGAAAACACGCATTTTTGATTCTTGATGGTTTCGTTTCGAGCGCGACCTTCTCCCGCATACGTTTACTTGAAGCTTGCTGCAAGTCATCATGAGTGCAATTATGATCGGTCTGTAATGGCTCAAACAGACTTTTGACAGAATCGGCTTTAAATTATGAGTGTTTCAAATGAGACTTCATGTATCTATACGTGGTTTTAAGCAATTTCGAACACTTTGCATTTTTTACGACCCTTTTTCCAAACAACAGGAATTACTCTGATGCAAGTTGAGGAAATTTATCCAAAAGTGCATACCCATTTCTTCCGAAGACAAATTATTTTCCCACTGTAGACAAAAGACCGGGTTTTCCGTGCAGCTAATAATAAGACGTTTTCTCTGCCTATTAAAAACTCAGTAATTGATTGTCATTGGTTTATGGCGTGGCGCTGTCATCTCTGTCTCAGTCAAACCACCAAAGACGGCATACTCGCGCACATTTATAATCAGTGTGAGACTACCAGCATTTGGTGGCAACAAATAGGGCCTGAGGGCCCAATGCATCTTAACTCCATGTTGGCGCCGGTCAACGCATCATCGGAAAACTTAAGAAAATTAAATTGGTTTGTGAAGACCGTCAAAAAAGTGTACTCTTTGAGACGGCGCGAATCACCGGATGGGCTCGCATTACTGACCCTTCTGTTGCGAGAGTTGAAGCGACAGGTGGGGGAAGTACAGCCTCTAGGGCGATGACAACCGAATTAGTTCTCATACGCAGCC